>OMNW01018732.1:0-13759 GCA_900303245.1 Selene dorsalis | reverse complement strand
ACAAATGCGTCTCCTTCAACTTTCTTGTTTCTAGTCTTGCAGCTCTCTCACTGTATTCATCGGGGGTTTGCCTGAACTGACAATAAAGGCGAGAAATTTCTGAGCCAAACAATGGTACAGTGCACTTTGGATAAGCGCTGAACACACTGCCTGCCATTTAGCAAGCTGGTAATGGACTCATAGATAGAATAATGGACTTTGGCAATAATGGCCTTGGCTAATAGTCTCTGCACTGATTAAAAATAATGCTATCATGTTTGTTTTGTGCCGTTTTCGGTGCAGTAGACTAGTCTAAGTGACTACTTGACTGTTTACTCGGCTCTTCACGGTGAGGAACAACAAACAATAAGCAGCTTGTGTTGTTAAAAATCACTGGCAGCGTCCTCACGCTCGTCAATCATCTGACTTGTTTCTCATTTGACTAGTTCCCGGTCAAACCTGCGCGATTAATTGAGTAGAAACGCGGCGTGACTGCGCAGGTGTAAAAATGCAACATGTGTCTTCGCTGTGTGTGTGTGTGTTTTTAACATGGACGACATTCACGCCGAAACGCAGATAAACGTCGCAGCAATGGTTGGAAAGTGTAAGTACATCACCAGTTCTTTACATTGAGTTGTAATACTAAGTTTGTACTTAAAATTGGGGGAAATATAAGCAGGGGTCCGTTTCTGAAGGCCAACACCAGTTTCCCCACATGGTAGCCTATCCCTCAGTAGTTTAAGGTAATACGGGTTGTTTCTTCACTGCAGATAATGACAAACTGTACCAAAGGAAGTATAACACTGTAAATTAGCCTTGTGTCTTACAATGAAGTCCTTTGCATCTACACGGTGTCCGTGCGACGGCCGCGTTTCTTCCCTCTGCAAAACAAACACGACAAAGTCTCTTCCTGTTTCCAGTCACAGCGTGGTCGAGCCGGCCAATCACAAGAGGGAAAAGTCCGCTCTCGCTATCTCATTGGTCGGTATAAAGTCTCCGCTCCGCCCCCCTGACAGGGACAGACACAGAAGGCTTGTCTAATAACTCTCAAGTTGGGATTTGGGGTCCTTCAGGGGGTCCCAGCACACCCAGGACTAGTAATGGTGGTGATTTAGATATTTGATTTACTTCATATTTTGGAAGAGAAAATGTGATAAAGCATATTTTGAGCATTAATTTCAAACACTGTTATCTTATAGCTGAGACATTTATCCAGTTCTGTATCTCCAGTGCCAGCTTTTCAGTGAGGACTTCAGGATCCAGAGTAAAATGTCTGTATATAAAAACACCTATGTGACTCCAACATCATATGCATTACCAACTAATAAAGTCAGGATGCTGTTATGAACAACACATAAGGCAGGGCACAATCCTTTTATTAGAGTTTTATGCTGTTTTAAGGACAGGGAGTTGCCTTATGTTGCCTTGAGCTGTCGTACATTTACTAGTCCAGGCACATATTTCAGTCATTATGACCAAGTGTGTGGCATCAGTCATGTATTGTTTAAAAATGTCTGTTGTCCTCTGCAGCTTTATTTTTATTTCTGTGGTGCCTTCAGCTCTCTGCATGCCTCCGTTTGGAATGTGTAGGCCGGCGTGGGCCTGTGGCCCACACCCCATCTCAGCGGTGAGGGTGGGAGCGGGGGAGAAAACGCCACCCCTGCAGAGACCATTTTGAAATCTGTGAGGATTTCCGTGCCATCTGGACCCGCTGCCAGTCTGCCCCAGATAGTAAGGGTTGGCAACGGTACCCGACGGTGCAATATGGCTCTCTCTTTAATGAACTACTAACTGTCCCCCGTTTTAATTGATGTGACATTTGAGCCATTTATCTCTGACATTTCAATGAAGGATGATTCTCAGCCTTGCCATTTACTTTTTTGTGCTATTTTCTAAGAGTCATTTGCATTTTTCTGCTCTAAACCTGCTTTTTGTCTCTCATTAGCTAATTAGAGAGCAACATGCACAATTAATAAAAATGAACATAACCTAGTTTGATATAGGCTTGATGAGGGATAATCAGAAAATCACTGTTTTCTTAATATTCATCAAAAATGATGTGAAGGGCTACCTGTGGTAAAAGGTGACTTCGATAAAGCCTTGTAACCTTTACCCACATACCAACATGTAGCCTACAGTGTGGGACAACTTATGTTCGCAGCATGGGGAGAATCAAGCTCAATTAATCAGCATATGATTGCAGTAAGCAGCCCCCTCTGCTGGATCTTCTGAGCCATACTGTTTGAAATCATTTAATGCTGCATTCAGTGGCCAAACAATTATCATATGTGGCAGTCACATTGGATGTTTTTGTGTTGGGTTTATTACATTTACAAAAAAAAGAGAAATTGCCTCAAATACGCAACTTTAAATAATTTAAAGACAGCTTTTGCTTTTTTTTCCCCTCTAATGCTATTTTTTAACTGGGTATTAATTTTAATTACAGCAGGCACATCAAGGCTGTTTGGCACATTTTACATTTTGTTTGTACAGTCATATATATTTATTCTGATGAGCGAAAATAACTTATTTTAAAAACAGGAAATACTTTGGCCATGGTGTGTTGAAATAAACAGCCTTAAGTGCGTGAGTGACACGACAACTTGGTATACTAACGGTTCCAGACTCAATTGTTTTCCATAATGACACATATTTTCAATCTTTTTAAGATATCCTTTAAAAACACGGCTCCACTGATGACGACTGTTCCTTTGATTGTGAGCGGCATCATTGCCAAGGTGTGGTGCCCTGTCTGTGTTGGCAGCCGGGCTGATATCTTTTGTTTGAGACTCAAAGAGCTCTTTTTCCTGTTCAGTTTCCCTCATAATTTTTGTTTGTGCGAGGTGTTGATAGACTTATACGTTGCACAGCTTCCTTTTAGTGTACAGCACCAGATGTTTGTGGGAATAACAACCCTAACCTTTTTTTGGTCATAGTGACAGAAATTGTTTATTAGCAGTTTTGTCCATCCGGTAATGTATGATTGTCATGGCTCAGTCATATACTGCCTTGTCTGTGTCTTGCTCTCTTTTCCTGTGTTCGCAATCTCACTCACATGTTGGCGTGGGAGGAGTTGAAGTCATTTATGATATCAGATATTCTCTAGGAGACAGGAAAGTCCTGACAGACTGAACAACCACCATCCTCTCACACAGTGGTGTGTGTGAGTGTGCATTTTAATCAGGAGAAATGGCTCTGTGGGCCTCACACTGCACATTGAGGAGGTCTGGGTGTTCTCATTGTGTATACCCAGTGTACAGTAGATGTTATGTCTGTTCCTCTAAATCAAACCATGAAGCAGGCATGAAAAAAGCAACCTGTTATTTTGTTCTTTTTACTCTGACACTTTGTAATTCCATTCCTCTCAAAAGAATTAGCTTGATCATCATATAAGCAATACCGCAACCACAAAGACGTGACAAAATTTCTCTTTACCCTCAAGTGCCCACTTATTTAGTGTGCCTCTGTGCCTCTGTCCCTCCATCTCTGATATGATGTGGCTTCTCTATTTTACTGTTGACATAGTGCTATGAATGTCTGAGCACTTTGCAAATGAAGAGGCTTGAACTCCTGACAGGCAGTGTCGCCGGCACCATGACACACTGGCCCGCACATGCTGTGCGGCATAATGATGACATTAGGATCCAGTGATAATATCAGGACGCACTTCAGATAAATGACTGATAAACCAGGGGTTGTGCCTCTCGTATTACACGCTTGACAGAGCAGCTAATCAGTGTCCAAGTGACTGCTATTACATAAATCATGAGCTCGACTTTGATGCATATTCGATCGGTGTTCCCTATTCATCACGTCATCTGGGGGAGACTCTCTGGATGACTGGCTGCCGGGCCAACACACATTTTAAGAGCACATTATGTTTTCATTAGAATTTGATATGATCCATTCCAGTGTTGATTTGATTTTGTATGCTCGGGTCATTTGATAGGAAACTACCAAGGAGCGGGGAGTGTATTGTTACACTGTGGCTGAGGTGTCATCTCACTCCCACTATAGCCACATTTACAGTAAGAGATACGTCATGATAAACAATAGTGTTTCATCATACATAAATAATAACTACATTTTAATCAGATTATTCGAATAGATTTTGTGGTTGTTGTTGTTTTTTTTTTTGTTTTTTTTAGATTAAATTACATCAATTCCAGATTCATGCTTAATTCAGATTTCAGCTGGGCAGTGTACTATTGTTTTATTTTTTATCATTATTATTATTTTTTTTTATTTAGCAATAAAATCAAATGCATCCACAGATGAAGTTGGAGGGGAGATGTGGGGTGTTGAAGTGAGTCACTATGTATGTTTTATTCTCCAGTATTGGGGTCACAGGATGTGAAGGTGGGGGTGTTAATTTAATCCCCATTCTTACCCAGAGCATGGCCACACTCTCTAAGGAGCTTTATCTCTGACAACTGTGTCAAATTAGAGAGACCACGAGCCCCTCATAAAGAATATGTCTGTCAGACTACATTGTTCCTGGCCTCTGAAATATACGGCAGAGAGAGACAAAAATAGAAGATAACACCGTAGTCCCACAGTTGGACTTGAACATGATGAAATAATTTTCGAGCCATGTGATCCTGTCAGTGAGACAAACCACTAATAAAACTGACAACCACGTATTATTCTGTACCTTTTGTGCTTTGCTATTCATAGAATTCAATAAGTATTGTTGCATTCAGAAAGCCAACCTGTTCACGGCATTCCTCCTCTTATCTGTGTGGTCTCATTATTTTTTATTTTTCATGCTAATAAAATGCTTGAACAGAATTATTTAGAAAACTTTACTGGACGTTAATTCATTGTAATTCAGCCTGGCTGTGTATAATTGATGGGAGTGTTACATTCCATTAGCCATGGTACATAACTCTAGGTCAGTCCAGTCTGATAAGTGCCCATCATTTATCTCCCTGGTATCATCGCTGTCCCACAGTCAAACATGTAAAACAACTCTTAATGTTCTCCCGAGTCCCCTTTGGGTGTTTCTCCCTGTTATCATCATTGCCTCTATTCTAGGGGGACTTCCTCGGGAGACAACATTTTCATAGACCTTTGACCTAAACCATATTTTCCATTTGAATGGTCTGACTAGTGAATATTTACAAGCATGTTTAATGTATAATAGATCTCATCTGTGAGTATCAGGAGCCATTTTCTGCTCAGTCAGGCTCTGGTGTTGGCCTTGGCCCCTTTGCTTGAGGTAATATTGACCCCTCTTAAAAAGAAAATGACCTGTGCTGCATTTAGGCCAAGTAGTATGCATACGTATTGTACAAGTCCTAAGGGCATACATGTTTATAACAAGGAAAGCTAGCGGTCTCGAATGTAAACATCTTAGCACTGTAATATTATTGTATCAGTAAAGTCCCAGAAGGTGGTAGATTTAATAATGTGGGTGGATTATATAAGAGAGAGAAATAAAGCAGTAATTTGAAATTGTTTGGGGACCTTTTGTGTCAATGGTTATGGAGGCTAAGGGACAATTCCATTCCCTCAGGCCACTGTTAAAAAGGCAATGACTTTTCTTGTACATGCACAGCATTTTGGAATCTACATGCATTACTAGCACCACAGGCTTTTATCATGTGATTAGTAATACATAATACATTTGATTCTATTATCATGCATGGAAAAAAAATGAATGAAGGGGGTGAAAGGAAGAACTCGTTGATGATGAACAACGTCTGCCGTGAAGTGCTTGAATATACATTTAATAGTGAAAGAGATCTTGGTTTGCTTCTCGGGTGCTTATACAACCACAGGGTTTTTAATCTCTTTCTTGCCGATGAAAGTCCCAGTAATTGCTATATTTCCCTTTTTGTTTCAAGGACCTTTGATGATCCCTTGGCTTGCATCAGAGGGCAAAGTCATTAGTGGAGAAATGAGCTCAAGTGAAGAGAAAGAGATTGCGGGGCTCCCAGCATGATTGGAAACTTTGCCTCACATTGCATCCTAATTTGAATTCAATTTTCAATGTATACGCGATAGGTAAGGACAATTAAAAATATGTACTTAGAAAAACTGGTGACTTTAGGCACACTATTTAGCATTTACAAGTAATAAGTATGTATATGAATACAATAAATATAAAACATTATAATGTAGTTGAAAGCATTTACCAGGAAAAAAAAAAGATATTAATGTGCAATATTTTCCTGCAATTATAACTTCCTCAATGAAGACAAATTTAGTATGATTACAACAGCAGCTACCTCAGGGTGCAGAAGAGTTACTTTTGATGACATAATCTATTCGCTAGTATATTCATAACACATATTATAATTTAAAAGTCTTATATCTGGATATCTGCTTGAAACTACTATCATACAAAGACATACACATATATAATATATATGTGTGTGTTTATATGTATATTATGTATAGGTATACTCACACATATATATCTATTATATCTCTGTTGGTACGTTACCTTTCACAGTAGCTACTGTAGACTGACAATGTGCTCTATGATATAATGCTGCAATCATCATCAAGTTGTTCAGGGAGGGAGTGGGGGGTGCAGGGAGATGTGAAATATGAAATCCTGTCAATCAAACTGTGGTACACAACACTCTGTTGCGGTTGGGTGACAGTGGTTCTTTCATGTAAATCACAGACATTAGAAATAAAAGACAGGCCTGTTGACTTGTTTCATGCTGGGAATCGGTGGCCCAGCATGTGTTGCTCTGTCTGTGCTTCACTCTCCTGTGGAACCGCTGTCCCCTGGGTCCTAGCACTGCTCCCTGGGGTGCACTGCATATAATTACCCACAATCCACCCTGAAACAGCTCTCATTTACAGTAATCAACAGTCTGCACTTCAAAGGATTCATGTGGCATCAGACACCACAAGCCAGCGTGTGTTATTACAAATTATTATTATTGCCTCACAGTTACCTATACATACTGAAGCTGATGACTATGTTAACTAAGGAGACTATGAGATCCCTGCGTGTTTTTTTGCCCATTAAGGCCTGATGAGGGCAAAGATGATATACTATATTCTGTTAACAACTTCAAAAGCAGCCTTAGTTCAATATAAGGTCTGAACAACAGCAGCAAAAGCATCAGATGTCTAATATTATACAGGAGGGTGTGAGGAGAAACGGGGGGTAAGCTTCATCAAGGGCTTAAATTTACATGACTAACGAATTCAGACTGCAAGTAAGAAATGCAAGATCATTTGATCATTTGGCAGACATGATGGTGGTCTGTGTGATAATGGTCATTATCATAAACTGGAGCCATCATTAGGCTTGATTTCAGATAATGGTCAGCGTGGAAACCATTTTATACAAAGAAAAGCCTCTCCCCATTAAAGACATATTAAGTGAATTAACTCACATCATGAGTAGGAAAGCACTGTGTGGTATTGCCTGGAACATAATGTGCTTATAATGTGAAGTGATTTCTCCTGACTGGAGACAAGTCTGCCAGTTTACATTCATAATAATTTGCTTTAACCCTGCACCGTGCAGCCATTCACTGCAGAAAAAAAAAATTGTGTCGGTATAAATCCATAAGAATCATATTCATTAAAATATTAGAACCTTTAATATCGCTTTGTAAAAGGGAAACAATTACCCATAAAAACTACACTGAATTATTTATGTGACGCACTCATAAATTTCAATTTTTCATTTCTGATTTTATTTGATCCTGTTATATTTGTTTATAGTAAGTCTATGTAAGGTTTTACCCATAAATATGGACTTGTAAAGTAGCATTACACTAAATGCGTAATTTTAATCCTGTGCTATTTCAGTGTTGGACGCAGTCGCACAAAGCAAAATATGTGAAATATTACATGTTTCTAAATTTCATGTATTACATTTTGGATTGTTGCGCATGATGTTTTTAAACTGGATCAATTTTGAGTGCTGCTAAGTGTGCAATGCAAACACACAGTACATACCTCAGTAATTCAGTAATTCAGAGAGTCTTCTCCGATTTACCTCTTGGCAAAATGGCTGCTGTTCTTCCAGAGAGACCACCTTCAGACATGACATCCTCTGCTCTCTAGTGGGAAGAGCGGCGTCCTCCACAGAAGCTGCCTCTGACCCTCTGGCACTGCTGGGCCTCATCATTGCCGGTCCATTAGGGATGCTGGAGCAGGTCTCCAAACGGGCACGGCTGCACCACATTACTCCTACCCCTCACTGCTGGCAAGTCCCCTAGTGGCCAGGTCATGTCATGGCATGGGTGCCCTGTGAGTGAGCTTGTACCAGGTCTGCCCTTGACATGCCACCCCCTCCCTCCCCTTACTCCTCCTCCGCCTCCTCCTCCACGGAGAAGGGAGAGCAGACCGTCCGGATGGGGCACTGGGGGTGCCAGCTGGTGCCAGCTGCGAGGGGAGATATCCAAGGTGGCGGACACCTGTCCTAACTCGCGCCCCCCAGCTCCCACAATGCATCTGGTGCGGCCCCGCAGACCCATCGTGGGGAAATGAGGCGCTAACCTTGAGGAGAAATGCTCCCAGCGTCGCATTAAGAGAGGCCCTAATTGCTGAGTGCTAGCACTGCCAAATGACATTAGGAAGTGCTGTCGTTTACTTTAACATAATGGCTCAGCGTGTTTTTTGGCTAAACTTCCTTTGCTTCTCTGAGGTGTTTCACCACAGTGGCCATTTTGGCCCTGTCATGACCAATCAGTAGAGGACTTGAAGATGATAGCGATTCTTGAGGACAATAATTCTAAAGACATTTGAGATTTGGGCATTAAAATGTAAAACTCAGTCCCATAGTGGGCAACATGACTGCTCCATACTATGAACTCCCTATACCATGTAAATGGCTACCATTTGTGAAATAGCAAGTGCATTAACTGTACAAGCCGGGTGAGTGATTGTATTATTTATTCCCTTTTTCTTTATCAAACCACATGCTTGTATGGCTTTGTCGTTTCAAAGAAATACTAACACAGTCCACTCAGTGTGATTAAATTAAACAAGCATGCTCATTACATTATGCATACTGTAATAAGAATAGCCCTGACCGGTCTGTAGCAGTATAGCAGGCTCCGCAGAGAATGATCACATGTTTCGCTGCTGTACTAGATTTTTGGGGCACCCATTAGCAGAACAAAAATCACCTTTGATTTAATGAAAGGTCCTCATTTGCTTACCGGCTCCCCTCACTTACGGGCACATGGTTAAATTAAGCACCCCCACCACCACCCCACCCCCCATCCTTGCCTCCATTCGAAGGAGACACCGTCCCCTCTCCTGCAGTATAATGCTGTGATGATTCTATGATCTGGTGTTTCAAGTCTGCGGGAGTGTCAGAAATCCACTGCAAGGTGCTTCTAATTGCAGATACACCTCAGCACTTGAAAGTAATGAATGTGAGCATGGTGAAACCTCTAAGGATCAAACGCTAGTAATACATCATCAGTTCTGAAAAGGGTAATTCGTTTCCCTTCGCCAAGCAAAATATTAGAAGTTCAGATAGGGTGTTTTATTATTAATTTATTCTTCCCCCAATACATGATTTTGTAATTGAAGTGCTGTGAATAAAGTAACCCATATATCTTAGCGAGCCACTATGCATCCGTTGACTAGACGTGGGATTTGAGCGTGTAAATATTGTCGCAACAAGGATGAGTCTTCCTCAAACACACTTTGGTGATATGTTTGATTGGATTTTGAGCCATGTATTTCCCAAGATCATAACAAATCATTCTTTATTGTGTCTCATCTTAGATCTATAGTGTTATTTACTGTACTTCTAGCAAGCTTAACTCCCTGATTTTGTTTGAGGTTTTGTTCAGATAAAGGCTTGTACTGCCAGCAGGTCTTTATAATTGTTTAAGTCTTAAATTGAACAGACTTCTTTTTCATTTAAGAAGGTATTTGTAGCATTTTGCATTTGAATACACGAAGAAATGTGCGTGCACATGATCCAAATGTTATTTCTAAACTTTGCTTCACCTGATCCCTCCAAAGACTATCACCTCCAGTCGCTATGGGGTAATCGTGCCACAGGGACCCAGTCAAAACAAGTCCAGCAGTTCACTAGAAGTCGGCCTCTTACTGCTGGTTGACCCTTGTGGCCACCAAGCTGTTGACCCCAGGAGCGCAGGGGTAAGAAGTTCAAAGCCCAGCTGTCCGTGCGTGATCTCTTCGTCTAGGCCACAGTCGTGCTCTGCGGGGCCACTTCCCCCGCTGCCTGAAACCGGTCTTCACTCAAACAAAATCAGGATATGCTATGCTCCTTCAATGGTGCTCTAAACTGCTGAAACTCAGTTGAGCGCAGAGTGTTTGTGTGTTCACGGGATGTAATTTACGGCCTCGTGTTGAATGCGAGCTACCAACCTTGTGCAGGGACCAGTGTTGCGGCTGCTCGTGGCATCTGCTCAGACGGCCACTGAGGAACCAGCATAACAATGTGCCATTCACGGGCCAGATGATGTCCAACTGTGAAGAAGAGCTTGGACAGGAAGGGCAGGAGAAGGGCAAAAAAGACAGGAGAGGTTGATGGACTTTATAAGAAAAAACAAAAAAAAAGAAGAAAAAAAAAACTAAAATATCCCTGAAAAAAAAAAATCCTGGATATATCTGACAGAAATCACAGTAACTAGGGTGCAGTTCATTCCATATTTATCACATACTCAACACTGTACAGCCTGTCACTAGATTACTTACATAATCAATTCCTTGTTATTTCAATGGGGAGACAAATCAGAGTTGTGGTCTGCAGTTAAAGCCGGGTCTCAGCGACCTGTCATCTGTGGTGTACAGTTAGGAGGTGGCTAACCCCTGGGGGAGGAGAGAAAGTGCTGGGGGGTCTGAGGTGTAAAAACCCAGGAATTTCAGGGGCTGATAAATGAGGCTCTTCCTAACTGCATATGGTATGTGTTTTAAACTGACTCCCCCTCGGCCCTCCTCGTAGCCAGCCATCCTTCATGAAGAGTTCAGGGGCCCTCTGCTGTACATGGGGGCCCTGTTTTGTTGCCAAGACAGGCCCCCTGCATAGGCTGCATATGGGACTGTATGACGCGTGGCTTGGCCGGCTTTCATGGATTGTTATGGTGGTGTTCTGAAGGCTTCACATTGGGTCATTGTTAATTTACACTGACTTTGTAAGCTATTAGTTTGACAAAGAAAATGGTTTGTCACTCATGATATACACCTGCTACCTGAGAATAACAGAAGTCAAATTACTATCAGTCTAAAAGGAAAAACAGTCAAAAGGCATTAGAATGAAATGACATCTGTCTGACGGCTTCTTAATGTGATCTTGAAGCTAGGAGAGACATGAAAACAGCTTTAACACCACCTTCGTTTTCAATTGACTCCACATATCCAAGTGTGCAGCCGTTTTCTACACACAAACGGCACAACACGAGCGCGATGCTGTGATGTTTCACAGCATCCACAGCGACATGCGTAAATTTTAACTGGTGACAATACTGTGACCTTTTTGGTGCAATGAGCACTTAGTATTGGTCATTTCTGCACATTATAGCCGACTATTGGCCACGGTGGTTGCTCACAGCCCTGTTCAGTAGTCTTTTAACCAGCAAGCTGGACACATATGCCCCCCGGTTATTCCACCGGACCTTTACCTCCTCTCTTATAATAGCACCCCACTCTCTCAGTCTTTCCAATGTATTCTACTCATTGTTTACTGTACATGCGGGTCCAGAGTAATAATAAATAAGGAGCGTGTGTGCCGTGCCAACATGATTGATTACGACAGGGAGGCAAGGTCAGGATGGAGGAACAGGCTAGGGCTGTCCGACTCATTGAGTTAACACTGTATCCGTATTGTATGAATGTCACCAGCGATCCTGTGATTTATTACTACAGCCACTGCTCAATTCTCTTTTTCTACCTCCCCCCTTCTTTTGGTACCTGACCGAGATACAGGATATGAACAGAAGTGTAGACAAAATTCAGTATGTCAGTGAGCAGGTTACATCTGTGTTGGAATATTTTGGTTGCTTTTTATTTAAATATCGTTCCAGAGCTGGTGTTAAAAAAATGTATCAGGAAAAGTAATGACTTTGATCTTTTAGCCTATTTTGTTTTCAAACAAATGTTAATTTATATGTTTTTTTACATGTATATTTAACATATTTGAATTATCATTATTATTATTGTTTTATTCAAACAGGATATTCCCTTAGTAAACCTAATCTACCTTTCATATCAAAACAAGAGACACACTCACACACATATACACACCAACATTATACCTGCACAGTCTGACCTGAGCACAATAACAACAACAACAACAACAGCAGAAAAAAAAAGGGAAAAAATCTGAAAGGACTGACTGAATTGTTTATTTGCTTGAATAACACACCAAAAAAGTCATTGTCACTTTCAACAATATATACTGAACTACTCTTTCTTTTCAGAGGATCTAACCTTTCGTCTTGGACTGAATACACAATGCCCCTCTGGACCTCTGGACTGCTCACTCTTTAGTGCATGTCAAGAAGACACCAGTCTGGACTATTTCCTCTGGGAGGTGGGTAAGCAAGCGCCACGCTCTGTCAGTTAGCGTAAAATGTTTCAGACTGAAGATGGATGGAGACGACGTGTCACTATGGCTCAACCGGGCTTTCACTGCTGCCATGGCCATGTCCTGGTCACATCAACCCAAGCGACCGAATCGCTAGGACCTGTCCTTCCTTTTGAGTTAGCATATACACTACATGACAGAGCTTGTGGCCTTCACTCATTCAGGGCAACCAAAAAAAATAATAAAATAAAATAAAATAAAATAAATAAAAAGGATCTTTTGGTTCGGTAAGTTGTCTGGATGAAACTGACACTGTTCATTGATTTGTTTTGTTTTACCACTGTTTTGATATTAAAAGACGCAGTGGAGCATGTCAGCAAAAAGTCATTTAAATTTCAACATTTCAGGTGAATGCAGAGCAGTCGGCGCTGATGTCACTGATATTTTCGCGCGGCTTGATTTCCAATCACAGAACATCACAATTAAAACAAACCAGCGGAACTAGAAAAACTTGAAGGGTCTGACGAGAGAGGACCTTGACATGGAAAGTCTTGGAGTGCTGACCTCTGCATTTGACCTCCCCCGATATGTTTCCACAGGCAATTCCATAACTCTCCAGCCAACATTTAAATGCTTCCTGTTTGACAGGAAGTTCCACATCACTCTGTGGGACCAGGGCTAGTGCTCAACTGTGCGAAACGGCAGCGCGCAGAACCCAGAGTTAATTTATATCATGTCTCATCACCTTTTTGTGGAAGACTGCACTCACACATGTACACAATCAGGCAGAGACAAACATTTAGAGCGCGGGGCTTTTTGGTCATGCATGCCTGTGTGCAAACACACACACACACACTCTCGCTCTTTCTCTCTCTCTTTCGCTGTCTCTCTCTGGACTGGTAATGTACCCCCCATTTGAGTCAAAGGTACAGTATGTAGTGGCCATACACACTCGCTGAAGTAAAAGTCTGTGTATGACAAGATATTTTTCTCACACTTTTACTCTCTCTCCTTCCATCCCTCTCTCCCTCTCTGTGTCTCTTACTCACTCACTCACTATTTCACAGTGTTGTTATTGGAATGTGTGTGTGCTGGTGCGGACTGTGAAACTGATGAATGACCAGCCATGGCAGATTCATAGTCCGGATCCTGGTGCAGCTGGAGAGGAAACTAATGGCAAGCTGGGACTATGGAGGTCTCAGAGCTAATACCTGTCTCTTCCATCAGGAGACCTGGGGGCATTTTTTTACACCCAGCCAAATAAGAGCCACCCCCCACCACCACCAGCAC
>OMNW01018731.1:0-15799 GCA_900303245.1 Selene dorsalis | reverse complement strand
TGTTTATATTTCCAATAACCAATGAACTATTGTCTGAGAAAATACTTCTTTACATTACTATAGGGCTAATGTAGTTTACTAAAAAAATAAGTTATGTTACATTTAAGCAATATTACCTGAGAGGGTGTGCTTTAACGTCATTTGAGCACGACAGTGATGCGGTCATAAAAGGAACTGATGGAGTCTAAAACTGAAATAAAATGAGTGTTTGATTCAGATCCATCAGGTGTGTCTGTAAGACATATTACATCATATAAATATGTATATTGCTCTTTCACTGCTGTAGGTGTAAATAGTGTAATAGTGTTAGGCATAAGAAATGTACTGTATGAGCTATTGATGTGTAGTGATGCGCAGTCAGCTTGTTTAGTCTTCTGTCCTCTAGTGGCAGTAGAAGGTAAAGCAAGTGAAACCAAACTGGGCACTCCTGCTGTGTTGATCTCTTCTAAACAGTTCCACTCACATTGTCAGATTTAACCAACATGTCAGCCAAATAAACATTCTCCCCTCCCCTAACCTTAACCCTTTCCATACTGCAGGTGATGCAAACTCAGTTTGCTAAAGATAACAACCCAGATGCCCAGACTCTTCAGAAACTGGCAGAAAGGACTGGTCTTAGCCGCAGGGTCATTCAGGTGAAGCAACTGTGATCCCCTCTCAGACTAAAGCTTTTGTCATATTTCATGATATCAGAATGCTGTATTATTGCAAGTAAAATTCTGTAATTGGGGTCTGTAGGACAAACCAATCATATTTTGCCTGTCAGTTCAATAAAAATGTAAATATTTTAGGACATTGAGATCTCTGTTACAGGACCCTCAGAGGGCTGGCCCTTATAACAACTACAACTATATTAATAGCTGAATTGTGATTTTGAACATTTGCACGAATTTCTGTAACTGAAAAATGAAGCATTGTAGAGAATAACATGAAAGAGGTTCAGTAAACAATCGGCTGTACCTCCTGCAGGTTTGGTTTCAGAACTGCCGTGCTCGTCAAAAGAAACACATCAGCCCAAACTCTGTTTCTTCAACCATGATGCCATCACTTGCTCCTGATCAGATGACACCACCTTTAATGGAGGACCTGCAGTACACAACCTTTATGGCTCCAGACACACCCCTCCTCACTACACTGACTTATATGGACGGTAAAAAACGCATTCATACATACCACACTATTGTGACCACAAGGTTTGTCAAAAATTGATCTCGTAATACTCATACACAGAGATCACAGCATCTGTGTTTACTGAAACCCAAACCTAGCTGTTTGTCATGTTGAATGTTGCAATTGTTACTGTAGCTACATATACAGTGGTTATGTAATAGGAATTTTAATTAATGGTCTGTGTGGTTTATTGAACTTTCTCTTTTCTTCTAACTTTCCTGTCACAGTCCAAACTCCAGACTCTCTTTTGCTGCAGCCACTCATGTCCCATTCACTGACACAACTGCCAGTCAGCCATGCCTGAGACCTGAGCTACAGCCCAACTTCTGAAGACTGAAGAGGATGATGAAGAGTATATCATTACTATATACATTAACTGTTGAGCAAATGAACAACAATCATATTTAAGTTTCACCAATATGTGAGCAGACACTTTAAAAAGAAATGTGACCCAAGTCACGACATTAATTTAATGCATTCGTACACAGATTCACAGAAGAATGGTGAAAATTTCAAGTATAGTGTTGATGGGACTTGGCTAACACTAATGTATGTGATATGAATTGCTTTAATTTATTTGGAAAATATGAGATGAGGCACTTTGTTGGAAAAAAAGATGTACAAATTTTTGGTTGTCAGTCAACTTTTTTTTTCTTTTTAATGATAACTGAGTAAATGTCAGTTATGTCAAGATCAAATGGTTTGTGTGGGACGACTATAGAAGATTCAGGATTATACTGTGTATTAAAGCCACTGGAGATGGTACATTCTTGGAAAATAAATCTGTTCCCTTCTGTCTCATTTTCAAGATAAACAATGCATTTGTATTAAAACACTAAATATGGACTGTCCTTCTGCATCTTCTCTTGAAGGTCAAAACATCCACATGTTAAAAGAATATGGAGATGTCAACAACCGAACAATACATTTGCTCCAACATTTCTTCAAGAATCTGTCCTATATACAGAGAAAAAATATTATTTAATTAATATATCTATTATTTTAAAATATTATTTATTGTTTTTTCACATCTGTTGTATGTAAAACAGTTTTGCTGATTTTCTGTCTTTCTTTCTGTCTGTCTCACATTTATCCTGAACTATCACATTAACTTGATTAGTTCATTTCTCTATTTCCAAACCTTGATTCGAGTTCACCTCTGATAATTTCAGTTGATTGGACATGGTTTGGACAGGTATCCACCTGTCTACTTTTAATGCAGATCAAATCAAGCACCATGAGGAAGAAGCAGCCTGCACAGATCAGAGCTGAGCCAATCTGAAGATTCTCAAGATCACAATGGCCTTCATAATTTTTTTGATCCAGTAAGTTTGTTAAAACCAGGATATCTTTGAGCTGAACTGAATAATCAATGGAGAGGGGCCTTGGCCAGAGAGATCATCATCAAACAGTGGCCAAACAGTGGATGAGCTCCACCAGTCAAGTGTGAGAGACCTTGTCTGGGATAAGAAATGTGGAATACTGTATATCTACTTCAATCTGAAAGCATCAGCAGCCTCCAAATGCAGGATAGATAGCTGTCTTAGGCTGCAGAAAAGGCTTCTGTCTTTTCTGCATTCCACAACATGTTAATTTGTAATGTTAGTGCCACATCACAAGGCCATTAGGGCAAATATAGCTACTATAGCAGCACTGATGTTTTCAAATGTGTGTGTCAGTTTCAGCCTTATTCTTTCAGCAGCAAACCTGCCACAGTCAAAAAAAACTGGGGAGCAAAAAAATAATAACAATAATTCAAAGTGTCAAGTACACTTAACTTCAAATCTTTTAAGTAGAACAAGTGACAGATTTTGGTCCTTCAAGTGCTTCAAGTGCTCTGTTCTAAAATGGACCGGCTGATTCCATTGCATGAAGAGGGAACTTTCCTATTCTTGAGCATGCAGTCAGGTCCCCCAGGCCAAGAAGATCACAAGTGGTAATGAATCAACCTCCAATTAATCAAGGTTCATGACATGACATTGACACTTTTTTTTTCCAAACATGCCTTCCTTAGGGAACAGTGAAGGTTAATACTAGAGCAACTGTTTGTGTGTTTATTTTTCAGATTAGGACAGACAATGTAATGTACCAGCTCCTTTGAACTGGACATTAAGAAACTTGATTAAAAAAAATATATGAAGATTTGCTAAGAAGGAAAAACTTATGAGAACCTGAAGTGCAGTACAAAAAAGGAAATATAGTGATGTATTGTATTTCCAGGCATTAGAAACATGCAATCATCCTTACATTTTCTCTCTCCATCAGCAAGTTCTAGCTCCTCCTAACAGGTTCCTCAGGTGTATGCCTACTCCCAGTTGGATGTGTCTGGGCTGTGGAGAACCTCCAAATGAAGGTTTGACTGGTAAACTAAAAAATCGTTTACTTACCTTTTTGACCACAGTGGTCTGTACCACATCGACATGGTTTTATGGAGAAACATTAGTGCAATCTTTGTGTATCCAGATGCTCAAATTAGGCCTACTATTGATACGCGGATTTGTAGTTTAAATGCAATGACGTAATTCCATGCCTTTATTTTGAAAAGGCCGTCCGGATATGGCGTTTGGCATTTGGCATGCGCATGATATCGAGGAAGAAAAGCACCAGTGTCTAACCGACGGCATAAAAGTGTAAACATTAGCCGCCTGGCCGACTTCTGCCTGTCGTCAGGATGGAAATATAAGGTAAGACCCGTACCGGCCATGTCTATCTTTGTCAGACAGTTGTCACTACTAATAATATCAGTATATGCCATTTCTGAAGCGCCAACGTTAACTTAGTTAATGTTAGCATTACAGTTTGTGATATACAACCCCTGGTTCCTGACCTGATGCTCTCAGGCGGCCATGGATAGCATTGGTATTTTGGATAAGGCATGATGAATACCTTGCTATATCGTTTGTCTGTTTGAATAAATTCACGTGTAACGTGAATGGTTTTCCTTGTAATCTGAATCGGCCGTGGAGTCCTTATCACGGAGCTAGCGATAGCACACAGCGTTCCCAGGCGTCCCAAATGTCCAACGTTAGCTAGCTTGTTGATTATGATAGGTCTGGCCTCAGTAAATGTTTCCTCCAAGCTACGTGTTCCGTCAATTTAACAAATCCGCTTCTGCCTCAACTACTATAAAGCTCAATAAGACCCAATTCTCGCCATACTATCGGAAAATGCGTTCAGCTAGGTGATTAGCAGAGTGCGTATCTGGATCTGGCTATCTACTGAAACAGCTAACCACAAACACGTCTGGTTTAGCTACTTGTTAGTCACGCGAAGAATGTAGGTGGCTAAAGACAAGTAAGCCATAAATACCGACAGTGTATTAACATTATATAGTGTGATATGGGTAACATTGAGGATGTTTTGACTCCAAGCTGATGTTATCACTAAATTAACATGTTAGCCTCAGTTTGCAACAGTATCCGTTTTGCCTGCCGGGTCTCCTACCAATTAGTCCTGATATGTGATATGGTTCATAACTTCAGTGTGCAGCTGTCTGACAACTGTGGACTTCAGCATTCAGCAGCTAGTTGAGAACAAAAAGTTCAAATAGCCTAGTGGGACAGGTATTTAAGTAACCTAATGGAGTTTATTACAACTAAACATACACTTCCTGTGGAGGTGCTGTAGTGGACATGGTTTTACACAGTATGAGGGACCATGCAACTTAAAATTTACACGTGAGTGTAACTAGCAGATGCACAGTGAACAGTGTGTGTTGCAGCCTTTATACATGATGTCTTGCTTGTAGTGGATATCATTGTGGTGTTTGTTGGTAGTTGTGTTACAGGACAGTGCAGCTCAATGGTACGTTTTGAGGTTGACACCATTTCTTAAATCAATTCATATATAGGGAAAGCGAGAGAAAAGCATACAGGCGCATCTCAATGAATGAGACTATCATACCTAGTTCATTTTATTTCAGTAGTTCAGTTCAAATGACAAAACTTCTATATTATATAGATTCATTACACACAGACTGAAATATTTCATGTCTTTATTTCTTTTAATTGTAATGATTATGGCTTATAGTTAATGAAAACCCAGAATCCAGTATCTAAAAAAATTAGAATATAGTGAATAAGTTCACTATTGTAATCTAATGGCGTCACAATCTAATCAGCTGATTAACTCCTGCTAAGGTTTCCTGAGCCTTTAAATGGTTCCGGTTCTGGTTCAGTAGCTACCAGCTATATGGAGAAGACTGCTGACTTCACAGTTGTGTTGTAATTTATTGACATGCACCTGTAAATGTCACCACAAGTAATTATAGTCTCTAAACAGCCACAGAGTTGATGAAGCACCTGTTCAACAGTGTCAACTAAATCCATGCATTATAAAGGTGATAGTAGGGGTTCAGTGCATAATGACAGAATTTGATCACAATAGATTGTACAACCTTGTAAAAAATAATGTAAAGGATCAATCTGACATAGTAGGTGCTAAAACAGGGATATGATAAAGGAAAGTAAGTACTCTGCCTTCACAAGCAGTTTCTCACCTGCTTACTGAGCATGCCTTTCAAAGGAATCATAATGAATCATAACAACCTGAAGTGACAAGTGGCAAACACAGCTACTTTGTTTCAAGGAGTGTGACTTTGTTTTTGTTTTGTCCATTTTGTAGATTAACCACAAGGTGTAGGACCAAACATTGTTCTTCAGTGCATGGAAGCAAAGCCAATGCGCAGGTAGGTGTGGTTTGTTCGGAGGAATTTGTGATCCTTCCTTCATCTTTTATGTCAGTCCAGCTACAAACGTCCATTATGCTAAAGAGATCTGTTCAAAGTAAGTCATATTGACTGATCTTGTGTGAACCCCCCATGACTCAGCGACAGCCGTCCTGCTGCTCACGTCACCACATAAGCTTGTGCAGAAGGCAGATAAATCCCTGTTATACAGTTATGCAGGTTTCCCTTGATCCTCTTCTTGAAGACCAGTCTCTGGGGGTTCTATGAAGAACCCTAACCCCTAACCCTCTCTCAACCCACAGAGGACTGGGTGGATCTGACCACAGCTCTGCTGCACTGCACAGCTTCTAATTTAAGTGTGTGTTCTTTTGAACAGTTCTTTTTATAGTGTGATAAACGCACTCTCAGTTGAAAAATAAACTAGTGTCCTCACATAGTATGTAAACCAGTACATCCAGGTCCACAGCTCAAAACTAGAAGCTCATTTTATGTGTAATGTGAATTTTTCACTTTAACTCAGTATAAGTCTGGCACCTTACTGTGAGATTAATGTGCAATTCTGGGTTTAGTGCCTGTAGGGACCAGTGTGTAGGATTAGTAGGGACCTATTGGCAGAAATCACTTATAGCATTCACCCATATTGTGTTTTCACTATTGTATTTTGTAACAGGGAATTATTGTGTTTTCTTTCGCCCAGAATCAACAGTTCATATCTCCATAGGGAGCAGGATTGGTATTTAGTCAGTACCTGAGGGCTACTGTGTTCTCCTGCACACTTGGAGAGGCAGTGGGGAGGAAAGGGTTATTCAGCTGATTGCAATCTGTAACCTTATTGTGAGATGCCACTTAACTCTGCACACGACTCCCTGTATGAAAACAAACAGAAAAGATAATTGTAGTCCATATAGCAGTTCAACTTCTCCACTTTTGTCTGTCTCCCCAAATACTGGGAGTGACCTGCAGCAGAACAACATAACAACACACCCTCTCTTGGGATGACTAGTTGATTCAGTAAACAACTCACCTCCAAAATCTGCACAGGACTACAATCTCAGAAAACATAACTCTGCTACAAACAGCAGAATTTGATAGTTGTGCATATTAATGGTATTTTTGCTGTATGTTTAAAATAATGTAACTGATGTTTATGATGTGATATGAGACCTGACATGTTATTTAACAGTATAATTCACAGGCAGAACTACTTTCAAATTAATACCTGGTATGTCATGTGAGATTTGAGATTCCAGATTTGAGTATAAATTAATCTGTTATACACACAGCCTAGAAGTTCACATCAAGATGAGCACATACATCCCTGCTCACTGCTAAAATGAGAACTGTTTTAAAAATGCGTGGTCATGCTCTCAGGCCATGCTTGAATGACTCCTCTCTTGTGCTCTTACTTGATATTGTTCTCTTAATACTTCTGGCAGTGAACACTCTTTCTCCACATCGGCCCACGTGACTGCCTCCTCTGCTGAACTAATGGAGGAGTGAAATTACCAAGACTTCCAAAGGCTGTGCCATCTCAGTCCACAACATTTATTTTTAGAATGATGAAAAAGATGCAGTGTTTCCAAACCTCAAATGATACAGAGAAAACAAGGTTACGTCCTTTTATAAATAAGACAATACTGTTGATTTAATGTAGGAACAGTTTAGAAATCAGTGTTTGGTGGAATCCAGTGTTTCACATTAGTCCTCTCCATCCAGGTACAGGTGTTTTCAGTGGAGTTTAGGTCTGGAGATGGGGCTGGTGGTCCCCCATCCACACTTATATTAACCTGGTTGTGTGGCATGGAGCACTGCCTGGTTAGATAGAAACAATCCTCAGAGTCTGGAGCTTTGTCAGAGTACAAGGAAGCAGGTTTTCATCCAGGATAACCTGGCTTGATTCCCCTGTCCTCCACAATAGCATGTCTGCCTTATTCCAGCCCTGATGTAGCACCACCAGATTATCACCAATCCTCCACCAAATTTCACCAGGGATGCAAGACTCTGGCTTGCACCAGTGTGGACTTGGACAACAAATAAACTATTTGTATTTTCCCGTTTGTAAAATCCTGGCGAGGATCTTCCCTCACCTTCTTTTTGCTGCTGCATTTAGAGTAAACCAAAATATTTCTGAACTCCTGAACATATTAATGTTTACAGCACCAACTCTTTTGGGTCAAACTCTTGAGTGTATATATATCTGCTTACTTAATTATTGCTTGTCTGGTTAATCATAAGGGCCACCAGCGCACGCCAAGACGCCACTGGAATGGACATCACCAGCCGCTGTACTCTGGGGGACCCCAACAAACTCCCTGAAGGGGTCCCCCAGCCTGCACGCATGCCCTACGTCTCAGACAAACATCCGCGACAGACTCTGGAGGTGATCAACCTGCTGAGAAAACACCGGGAGCTCTGCGACGTGGTGCTGGTGGTGGGGGCCAAGAAGATTTACGCCCATCGCGTGATCCTGTCTGCCTGCAGCCCCTACTTCAGGTACCTATAGACACGGTGTTCATTTGTTAAAAATACATGTATGTGGAAATGAATCCAGCCAATCCAGCGGTATGTCCTCACAGGGCCATGTTCACTGGAGAGCTGGCAGAAAGCAGGCAGACTGAGGTGGTGATCCGTGACATCGATGAGCGAGCCATGGAGCTGCTCATTGACTTTGCCTACACCTCACAGGTAACAACAGAACCCCAGAGCACTGCTTTATTGATGTTGGCATCAGGGGTTGGTGGCGGTGTGTTTGCTGTAACATCAGTGTCAGAGTATTAATTGAATGCATAACCATAAGCAGATGGTTGCCTACGATAGCTAAAATGACGGCTCCTGCAGGACCCACTGAACAAAAGATAATCAATTTAAGTGGCTCAGAAGCTTTTTGCAGTTGAACAAATGGGGAGCTTTTTAAATCTGCTCTAATTTAAAGAGCAGATCCAAGTCTGGATGAGTCAGTGGATGTTTTTGACTGAAGGTTTGAAGAATAATAAGCTTTTTTTGTAGTACATTATTTTCAGGCTTTTGCACAGAAATGCTGGGTGTCTGTTGACAGGTTAATTATGTTGAGGTCACTGATGGCACACTCCCTAGGTCAATACTACAGATCACGCAGCAGCTATTCTTTTTTCCTGCTGCAGCTTTATGCTGACACCATTTAAATTCATAAACCATCATCATCCACGGTGCCATCCAGGAATTTTACAGATCATTTCAAAACAGGGTAATTCAAGAGCTTCAGTTAAGACGAGGACAGAACAACATGTGTGTGTCACTGAGTGAGCCCTCAAAAGGCCTGTGGAGACAGTGAGAAGCTGCTCCCATGATTGAAGTGAGAGACAGTGTGCATATAATTATGAATATAATATAAAGTGTTGCCCTTTATTTGAAGTGTTGGGCTTTTTATACACTGTGTGGATCCTGTGCCCCCCCTGCTCCCAGGTGACCGTGGAGGAGGGGAACGTTCAGACGCTGCTCCCTGCAGCCTGCCTCCTCCAGCTGGCTGAGATCCAGGAGGCCTGCTGTGAGTTTCTCAAAAGGCAGCTGGATCCCTCCAACTGTCTGGGCATCAGGGCCTTCGCTGACACGCACTCCTGCAGAGAGCTGCTCCGCATTGCAGACAAGTTCACGCAGCACAATTTTCAGGAGGTAAGAGCATACGTATATGAAAACAGGTGATTTATAAAAAGTCACATGCTACAGAAGTTGCACTGGTATTTCCTCTTATTGTACAATTATTTAACAGTTCTCATGCCTCTAGTCACAAACATTGCTTACCAATAACATGGCTTCTTTGCATATGAACAGCTTGTAGGATCAAGCATGTGTCAGTGTATACTGCAGCGTGGTGTGTGTTTATACTGTGTCATCACAGCACAGTTAACCCCTTTTCCAGGCCTCAGGATGTGTGCACACAGTAACTAATGTGGTTGTCGGTGTGATTCTGTGTTTGACAGTACAGTCATACTGGGCTTTGTAAACATGGAAGAAGTCCAGACAGTCTATTGACTCATGATTATAAACATCACTTGGAGGCATGTGACTTTGGAAGCTTGTGCTAACACTATAGTGTGTTGCTTTTCACAATTAATGTAAAGAGAACTTACAAAAAGACGTGACAAGGCACTCTTCTCTGTCTCAGTAGCACTTTGAGTTTTTATATGAACGTAGGTCAGTTGGTCAAGTGTTGGAGTCTTTCTGTTGGCTGTTGCTCAAAATGAATTAAGTCAGACAGTTTCTATCACATTATTTCCACCTTTGTCTCTAGATTACACTTTATTACACTTCAGATGTAGCTAATGTAACCACAAATGTAACATTTCATGCAGCAATTCATTCTGGACTGCTGGACAACAGTCTCTGTGAAATGATGAAGAACAAGAAGTCCTGCCAAAAATAACTTGGAAAAGACTTGTGGTTAATATGTAGTCTTTAATGAGCTGTGTTTCACTCACTATTTCTGACTTGTTCCATTGTCTGACAACAGACACAGAATGATGTGTAAATGAGAGCAGCTTTGTTGGGAATTCAGCTGTTATGAAATACTGTGTATGTTAGCATAGACAGGAGAGATGCAAACAGATCAAGGGCTAAAACCAGCAGGCCATAGACAGGAGGCAAATACAATGCAATGATGTCATGCATATGCTTATGCATATTAGGTCATGTCATCTAGCTGCTTTCCATTGAAAGAGGTTGTTTTCAGTGGCTCTACAGTTTTCACCTGCTCCCTGAGTTTTGCACATTGGTTGTAAATGATTCAGCAGAAATTTTAACAGTTTGTAGCTGTGAATCAGCAGAAAGAGGAAACACAAACGAAGAAACTACTTTAAGCAGGGTTGTTTTAGATGAGTCATTTTGGTGATTACGCTGTATATAATGAGCTCAGTTAATCATCTTTTGAAGATAAGTGAAGGTGTTGGGTGATAAAGCTCAGATCAGATGTCAGTCAGTGTATGTGAACACAGGCTTGGTCCATCCACACAGCTGTCTTCACTTACTCTCTGATTAGGCTCCAGCTGTGACTGATTGCCCCCTCCCTCACCACCTCAGTTCATATGTGGAACCTGTTACAGTTTCATAGTGAATCAGTGTCTGAGTCTCTAAAGTTTGTTGACCGTGCATTGACTCTCTATCTGATGGCCAGTGTTCAGCAGGTGTCACAGGTAGTAATAATATCAACCATGGCTGCGCTATTGCAAGTCATTCCATTGAAACACGGCTTAACATCATGGCTTTGTGACAAATGTAGCCATTTTTAATGTCATTAATCCCACCTGTGATTTTTTAATATAAACAGCTCTCTGAGAGAGGAAAGCTTCTGTTGTGTGCAGATAGAGGGTGGAAAACAGAAGCTTACCACAGAGCAGCAACATGAGTGGGGTTGTTGTGCAGTAAAGTGCGACGGTTCAAAAGTGCTCAGTGCCCCAGGGAAAATATTGCATCTAGCAGAGAATACTGATGAGATATTGGTATCTGGACTTGGCAGAGACAGCAGAGTGGATTAGTTTTGATGGAAAATGTAGCACTTATTTCTCTAAAGGTAAAAAAAGAAAAAAAAGAAATCTGACCACTGATTAATTGAAAATGTCATTGTTTTTTCCCTTTGTGGTGATTTCTAAGTGAAGAAAATTACCATAAACAAACTATTATGGTATTATGTGGTTTGTTACATTATTTCTTGCTGATGAACAATTTTTGTTCATTACATTATTAGTACATTATAGTGATTTGATTTAATTTGAACAGGTTTAAATAGAATAGAGAACTTTATGGAACATTCAAACATTTTATGTGTTCAAAGTTGAGATTTAAAATGTAATTGGTCAGATACATGTTTAAAAACACAGTCAAAACCTTCATATACATATTTAACATTAAAAGGAAGAACATTCACAGTCAGTGACCGACTGAACCACAGACATCAGCAGAGGTTTTGTAGTATCTCCATTCACTGTAAAAGATTTTTTTTTCCATTGTTGCCCATGTTTTTTGAATTTGACCTGCAACCTGCAAAGTGGCTCCTCTTGACATAGTAAATTCAACTATAATAGACTACCAGTCCTCATTCAGACTGTTCATTAGATCTAAGCCAGAATCTGTCTTTGTGAAACCATCCCCTGAAATCCAGTCAGTTGAAGGTCTCTTCAGTCTGCATGGAAACCAGACACAGTGCACTGATGACATGTAGAGTACAGTTTGAATGTCTTTTTGTGTCAGAGCTGTTCACCAGCTGATCTGATCCTCTGCTCTGCTGTGTGGTAGGTGATGGAGAGTGAGGAGTTCATGCTGCTGCCTGCAAACCAGCTCATTGACATCATCTCCAGTGACGAGCTGAACGTGCGGAGCGAGGAGCAGGTCTTCAACGCTGTGATGGCCTGGGTCAAATACAGCATCCAGGAGCGCAGACCACAGCTACCGCAGGTTTGTCCTTCGTAGCGTAACCATGACGGGTACTGCAGCCAGTATAGGGGTTAGTTTACATGCTGTATTCACCCTGGACGTTATTACTGCTGCAGCTGAAGTGCACTTCTGTCCCACAGGTCCTCCAGCATGTCCGTCTGCCACTGCTCAGCCCCAAGTTCCTGGTGGGCACCGTGGGCTCAGATCCTCTCATCAAGAGTGACGAGGAATGCAGGTGGGTGCTGTTAGTGCAGAGATGAGTTACAGACAGCTGATTTGAGGGATTGTGTTGTCTACATGTAAATGTGGCAGGACTAATTAAATCTAAATAAATTGATATTAATTCAATACTACAAATTATAAGTTAAAACATTAATGGGAAAGCAAATCAAATATTGTCTTAAAATTTGCAAAGGCAGAGGACGAGGACGCACCAGCTACATGTTGATACAGTAACAATATGTAATTGGAATCATGTATTTATTGTATACCTGACTGTCTGTTGTTTCAGAGACCTAGTTGACGAGGCGAAGAACTACCTGCTGTTGCCACAGGAGCGGCCTCTCATGCAGGGTCCCAGGACCCGACCAAGGAAACCCATCCGCTGTGGAGAGGTACTTTTCGCAGGTCAGTACCTTCACACGCTAAAAATGAAACTACAGATATCGAATCAGTTTGACTATGTACTGAAAAGTCATATTCCTTGCGCTGTAGTTGGTGGCTGGTGCAGCGGAGACGCGATCTCCAGCGTGGAGCGTTACGACCCTCAGACCAACGAGTGGCGGATGGTAGCGTCGATGAGTAAACGGCGATGCGGAGTGGGTGTCAGCGTTCTGGACGACCTGCTGTATGCAGTGGGAGGTCACGACGGCTCATCGTATCTGAACTCTGTGGAGAGGTGAGGCGTGGCCAGTGGAGACACCCTCTGCCTTCACTCTTTTCACATTTCTAAAAGTCAAATAACTCTTCCGTCTGTTTTTCTGCTGTCCAGATACGATCCCAAGACGAACCAGTGGAGCAGCGATGTGGCTCCTACCAGCACCTGTCGTACCAGCGTGGGCGTGGCCGTCCTTGGTGGTTACCTGTACGCAGTTGGAGGACAAGACGGAGTCTCCTGTCTCAACATTGTAGAAAGGTATCAGTCAGAACTCACAACTGCTGTCTCTGCTCAGCTTTAGTTCTTTCACCAGTTCCAGTGTTGGAACATGAGACTGAGAATGTCCGGCTGTCAGCTCGTGACCTCAAGGTCAAACACTCTTGGGTTTCTCCATTAGTGGATAATGACTCTCACTGTTGTTCGCTGGAGTCCCAAAACTTTAGAAATGGTTTTGTAACAGTTTCAAGACTGACAGGTGTCAATGATTTAGTCTTTTCATCTTTTCTTGAATTTCTTTAGACTGCAGCATGATGAGTTGGTTCTTAAGATCTATCAGCCTCCTTCACTTTGTCAGACAGGTTCTACTGAAGTGATTTCTTGATTCAACAGGTCTGGCAGTGATCAGGCCTGGGTGTGGATAGTGAGACTGAAGGCAGCTTTCCAAAAAATTTGGTTTATCTCAGTTGGTTCATGATTTGCAAAGGGGGGCTAATTACTTTTTGCCTTAATAAATGAATCATCATTTAAAAACTGGATTGACTTGGGTTATCTTTGTATGATATCTTAAACATTTAAGTATGATGAATTTCCAAAAACTAAAAGAAGAATCCAGAAAGAGGGCAGATACTTTTTTATAGCACTGTAGATATAATTGTCTATTAATACCTATGTTTATGATGAGAAATGAAAATATGTGACTATAGTTCTCTGAAGTGGACGTCATCCGTCTGCCCTTCAGATACGATCCTAAGGAGAACAAATGGACTCGTGTGGCCTCCATGAGCACCAGGAGGCTGGGTGTAGCTGTGGCTGTGCTGGGGGGGTTCCTGTACGCTGTGGGAGGGTCGGACGGGACGTCACCATTAAATACAGGTATTGTACTTTTATATATATCATGGAGCCCTATTTTGAGATTTTGTGTAACTGAAGCTCTTTGAATTGAATAAGTCACTTCTGTGGTCATCTCATTGTGTTTCTTTCTCCATCAGTGGAGCGATACAACCCTCAAGAGAACCGCTGGCACACCGTGTCTCCGATGGGCACCAGGAGGAAGCACCTGGGCTGCGCCGTGTACCAGGACATGATTTACTCTGTTGGAGGAAGAGACGACACCACAGAGCTGAGCAGCGCAGAGCGATACAACCCCCGGACCAACCAGTGGTCACCTGTGGTTGCCATGACATCCAGACGGAGTGGGGTGAGTGTGTGTTGGAAAGTAACGTTTGTGTTGTGGTGACTTAAGCCATATGCCAATAACTTCTGCGGTATAGACTGAATTTAAGCTGCTAAAGTTCATTGACTTTGCTGGTGAAGTGATGGTCAGGTGGATTTGTGGCTGAAATGTAACTGCCTCTGTCCAGGTTGGTTTAGCTGTGGTCAACGGTCAGCTGATGGCTGTAGGAGGCTTTGATGGGACGACGTATCTCAAAACTATAGAAGTCTACGACCCTGATGCTAACACATGGAGGTAAGTGGAGCTTGAGTCTGCAGAATGTGTTTACATGACATAACTGAAACTAAACACTACAGCAAACACAGCAGGTTACCAGAAAGTATTTATTTATAAACATGATTGTATTCATGCTAAATGAATTAGATCATTTGAATAATGAGGGAATTATTGTACAAATGTACATTTTATGTGATGTCTGTCTGCATTTTCTCATGTCACATCAGTGACAGTTAGATCATTAAAAATCAAACAAACAAGCAAATGAAAAGAAAGGGACAAAGCCAGTCTGTAGTTGATATGAGGATGTGTTGTGTGTGGGAGACGGTGACAGTTGTACCCGACTGAAAATCAGTAAAACTTGGATCATCATGTTGCTGAGAACAAAGCTTCAAACTGTATGTCTTGATTTTTTTTCCCAGCTTTACTTTGTAAGGCCTTTTGTGCAAATGAACTGAAGTTAAATAATTACACATCACTGATTGGACAGCTAAATCTTCACAGCACTGCTCTTTATATCACCATCTGAACATGTTTTCTCTTGACAATAAAACAGATTTGAGTGGACCGGTGCACTGCAGACAGTTTTAGCCACACTACCCATTATCACCTGCACTTTGAAAGCCTCTGGATCAGACCTTTTTTAGATGGACACCTGTACAAACCAATCACAGGACAGAACAGACAGTCTCTCTCCTCCCTCTCCTCCTCTTCTGTTCTGACTGTTGCCTCTTTTCCAGGTTGTACGGAGGGATGAACTACCGGCGGCTAGGCGGGGGGGTGGGTGTCATTAAAATGACTCATTGTGAATCCCACATATGGTAACACCAACCCCCCCCCATCCACCCACTCATACACTCACTTCTCATCACGTTGCAGTGGTATGCCTCTTTTCACCAACTCTCGTGCCTCCAAAAAGAGACGCTGTCCAATCGTGCAAGGACGAGGGGAAAAAAAAAACGTGAGGGGGAAAGAGGAGACTTACAGAACAAAC
>OMNW01018730.1:17955-40807 GCA_900303245.1 Selene dorsalis | reverse complement strand
ATCCGGGATCCAGACAGGGACCAGAACAGGGACCGGGAACTGATATGTTCCGGCGCTTCGGACGACATCTGCTGTATTTCACTTTACATGGCTTTGAACTCTGGCTAATTTCCTTTAAAAAAATCAGTGTCGATGCTGAGTGACGCTGGTGATGCTGAGGGGAAAAACTGACTTGACACTTGACATGAACGAGCCTAAGCCATATACAGTCTATGGTCTGTCAGGCTGGGAACACAAGGGCTCAACCTCCCACCTCTCAGGCCCTGAACCCTGACTGAGTTCAACAATGCCAGCTCTAAGTGACTGAGAGTGTGTGTATCCAAGAAATACACACAGAATAAGTTTTTCTGCACATTTTTCCCATATTGGCATCTTTCTGACGACCACTCTGAAACTTGGAGAAATGCATAAAAACAGCCTCTAGAAGCCATTACAATGAAAATATGGTGAGGACCGGCTTAAATGTCCTCACTTTACAAAATGGTCCTCACTCCAAAGGTTTAAAATTCACACTTGTCCTCACAATGATAGGAGTACAAACACACACACACACACACACACACACACTGTCATGCATGTGCTTTCCCTTTAAATTCTCAGCTGCTACTGCCTCTCTTGCAAAAGTTACCACCAGTAGCAGCCGTGAAAAAGCAGAATCGCTGACAAGTTAAAAACCCTCCAAACTGTTGACATCTGAGAATTACCACCGATGGTCCAACAGCATCGGCTGATGACAATTCATTACATTTTCAATTTTCTTTCTGATTGATTTGACCCTGCTTATTACTCTTGAGGCCGCATCTCTGAAAAAGTGTTATATATTTACTCTCCAGAACAACCTCTATTTTCTCACCTTGTTTTGATTCCTTTGTCCACTTGTAAGCCTCATTTGGAGGACCAGTGTGTCCTGAGTGCACCAAGGTAGAACACATTGGCTGATAAATGATTTTATGTAAATGTGGGTGCCTCTAGGGCTGCAAACGGTTGCAAGGTAAAGTAATACAGCTTCCCAAAGCACCAACTGGCACTGGCTGTTAGACCTCTAATCCAACACATTACCTCACCACGTAAACCGTAGGCAACACAGGGTACATACAAAGAGGCCATATAATCAGTAATAAATTCCACCTTCTGCCAGTCATAGATGTTTTCACCAGCTGTCATCTAAAAAAGGACAGAATTTGTCTTCAGTGTCACGAGTTCACCGCTTTAAGGTCAAATATAACGACAGGTTTTAGGTAGATGTAGGATGGTATTTACATCCTGGCACAGACAATACATTCTTTTCATGAAGAAGCCATCTTGATCTATGTTACAGGTGTTGCAGCAAGCAGCTAATAGCTAACATGAAGATGCTAACATGCTTCTATGGCATGGCAAGTTACAAGTTTAATAATGATCATTCATATTTAACATCTTAGTTCAGAGTGCTAGCATGCCAATATTTGCTAATTAGGCTATTGCTAAAAGCGGAAATGGGAATGTGATTCAGGAACCTTTCCAGGTGTTTGGTTGTGAACTGACTTATTAAATAAACTTAAAATCCGACCTGATGATGGTGCTAAATGAAGTCAGCTCTCATCACCATTCAAAGTAAACTCTAATCTTAAGTTCTCCTTTTAACTTTTATGACTTTCATAACTTTTTCCCCTCTTCCTGTCTTGCTTGTCTTCTTATTTTTTTCTCACAGATGCTTGAATGTGTACTACTGCGCTAAGGACTGTCAGAAAAAAGACTGGCCTCAGCATAAAAAAGTCTGCAAGTTGCTGCGTCTGGTGGCCATTGACAGACTAGTGGAATGGCTGATGTTCACTGGTGAGAAATGAAAAGACGGTGCCATTTAAATTAAAATGCCTGAACAGCTGTTTGAGTTCATAAAACAGAGAAATCACCCTAATGAGACGGTATAATTTTAAAGCTGAGCTGCAGAGATTGAATGCCTGAGAGACAAAAAGTGACAGAAAGACACTTTGCAACAGTGGTGTAATTTTGAAATTTTAATTAAAGTTCCTCATCCTTTGAATTTCTCTGATTGCTAAGAACACAATCTAAACTTGGCAGGTACAATCAACACTTATCTGTACCCTCGGTTTTGTGTCACATAAAATCATCACTGTTGTACCACCCACACAGGAGACCTTCCACTATCCACGGAGAAGTGGTCCAAGTCGATTGCTGAGGTAAAGAACTGGGACGACTGGCTCCCCATGCAGGGAGACCTCACACCACGCCTGGACACCATTTTGTCCAGTACCAACATGACGACCCTTTGGAAAAATGTCAGCAGAGCACGGCCAGATGATGCTGACCTGCGACAGTCTTTATGGCGGATTCAGAGCGAGTTCCTCTCTCGTGTTCTCACAGTTGGGATGGCCATCAGACACTACGGCCTGGATCCATACGCAAAACCCCTCACTATTCACCTAGCAGGGGCATCCCACAATGAGACCATGGGAGCCAGACTTACTGACTATGATGAGCTGAACCACATGTTCCCCGGACACCAGGGCATAGAGTTAGTCATGGTTGGACCAGAAGTGGTGGACGGCCCCATCATGAGGCCTCCTCTTAGAGCCTTTGGTCCCAGACAGAGGGTCTACATCAGCGCCTACAAGGGCCTCTACCACCAATTCTGGGAGGATCTGGTGGAAAAGGAGGAGGCAACCAAACCAGACGTGGTGGTTGGATTTCATCCTGGTATGTACATACAACACAGAGCCACAGGCCTGGTTGATAGGAGCCTTTCATCTTGTTTACCCATTTTGAATAAACAATGACCAGAATAATCACCACATCTATGAATAGAAACAACTTAGTTGAAGTGGTCAGAACCGTGACTTTTGTCTCTTCACACTTGTCTGACAATAACCTCTGTCTCAGAGAACAGAGTAAGTAGGACACATATAACTCACTACATCGGGCCTATTCATTAGTGCCAGGCTTTTATTGGGGATTTGGGTAATTAATGGGAGCAGCTGGGAAAGAGTTTGGCTTCTGATGCTGGACTCAGCATAATGTCGGTAATCTGCCCTTTTGGAAGGGGAGTCTCACTCCACCCTCTCGGATTCACCCAGGCACACATCGCATGGCATGGTCATCACTGATTTAAAACAACTTCTCCAGCCCTGTCCTGTACAAAAAACATCGAGACCTAACAAACAATGGTTTTCTCAGTTATGGATATATTTAATCCTTTTGGGGCATAATAACTTAAACAACACAATTTTTCCCACTTCATGAAAACTAGCATATGTTATAATATAAATAAATGTATTTACCTATAAATAGTGTCCATCCTCTTGTCCACCCTCACAGACAACCATCTCATTAAAGTGGCACTATAACCCTACGCCTCCTAAGCACTTGTGCTGAATCACATCTCTGACCCTTTAACCTGCAAAGCAGCAGTAAAGCCCCAACCCGACTGCACCCATAACCCCTGGCTCAGTTGTCACTGCAATCACTGCAGGCTAAATATATATCAGTCAGTCATCCTGTGAGTAAACTGTTGGAGTGTCTGCATTGTGACTGCAACACTGGCAGAGTACTGCATTACAACACTGTCTTAGTGATAGTAGAGAGGGCAGCAAGATGAAAGGTGTGTGTATGTGTGTGAGGAGGCTTGACCTTAGGCAATAAGAGAGGGTGATATCATCCGCAAACCACTGACAACAGGTGCCTCAAAAACACAAACACAACCTCCAGATCACTTTTGTTATCCAGGCTATAAACTTGATTTTCAAAGCTATAGAATACAGTTTGAAACAAAGAAAACCAACATCAATAACAGAACTTTATCTACCGTATGGCCCAGACTGTTGGTAAGCAATGATTGCAGTCATTAAAAGTAAGACTGGAACTCTTTGTCACCTTATCCCCTGAAGGTGTCAACGTCTAAATGCTCACTCCCTGTTAAATGTTTTACTGTGACGAGGAGTGTAACCTCAGGGATGTTCATATCATAGCATGCATTATTCACATCAAATCCTCTCTTTCCACAGTCTGAGTTCCCTGGGAGGACGCGACAGGCGATGAATAACATGATACCGTCTGTGTGCCAGTATCACAGGCCTGACAATTCTCTAGCCTCCCTGGCATGCTTTGAGAGCCTCCAGCAGACACACACAACCAGCACAACCATCAGGATGTATGTTACAGAGCATCTGGAGCTGTAACAAATTCATAGCTCTGTCTCCCACCCATACTTTTTCTGAGTGCAGATTGAATTTTAATCTGTGATTACGTCTTTCTCTCAGGCAGACTCATAATGTGAGACTTTATTGATCAGCTTGGGGAGAAATTCTCTCTTTGCTGCTCTCCTGGTTTTGTCTCACACAAGGACACTTAAGCTGGATGGATTTACAGTATTTTCTGCCACGGTGGCTTGAACCTCAGTCATCTGTTTGAAGGGTGAGCCAATCACCAAACTGCTCTTCAGAAAAAGAAAAAAAACATACTACTGACATAAACCAGAGTTGGAGAGGGCGGGAGTGACATCTGTCAGTTAATATGTTGCCAGATTATCTGCCCAACCCATCTTGAATATATCCAGACTGCTGCACTGGATTGTCTGTGTGTGTGAGAGAGAGAGTGTCACACATTTTCAATTGGCACTGTGAGAGTTTAAGCAAGACTTGTAATTGAGGTAGATGAGATCAACTTGTTTGGAGCCAGATTACCTTTGTCATATTGACTGATAATTAGACGGTATGCAAAACACTATCAGTGACACGTCCTGAGGGAGATGTATTAAGAGACAGACGTGTGCAGCTGGAGACTAATGAAGTGTAATCCATTCGATCTTCACCTCACTGGGGGACAATCACCTGACCTTCTGTCTGTCAGTCTGTGTGGGAAACAGGCTGCTCAGTCTAAGAGCTTTTAAGAGTCAGAAAAGGGTGATGTCACACTCTTCCATGCACCAATCAGGAGTTTGAATGATAGAATGATAACAACAACAACAACAACAGCAATAATAATCATAATAAACTTTATTTATAGAGTGTGACATACCTTTCAGCTTAAAAGGTTGTTTTTTTTAAAGTATTTTTTGGGGCTTTTATGCCTTTAATTGACAGGACAGTCAGAGAGACAGACAGGAAATGTGGAAACAGAGAGTGGGAATGACATGCAGCAAGGGGCTGCCTGCGTAATCGAACGAAAACTGCTGCTGTAGCAAGGACTATAGCCTCTGTATATGGGGCACCTGTTCAGCTCAGTGAGCTATACAACAACCCAGTTTAAAGGGTATTATTATATAAAAGACAAGACAAATCAATAATGGCAATAATAATGCCAATAGACAGTCAAAGCAATAATAAGTAATGCTGTAATGAAATCATCAAGAGGATAAAATCAGGACATCAGAAATAATATTAGCCAGTGAAGTTATCATTAAAAGTGAGATCATAAAAATATTTATTCATAACAAGTAAAAAAACCCCAAAAAACCCCCAATATTTACATGAAAATCTGATATAAGTTTGTGTTTGTGTTTTTAACCCAGGGTTCCACGCTAACCAGGGTCTGATAGAGGGATGGCTTCCCACACTCCTGCTGCTCAGGGACTACAACATCCCTTCCTTCTTCACCGTGTACAGGTTAGTCACATAAATCAAAACATTTCACATTTTACAAGAGAGATAATAATATTTCTTTCCCTTTGAGCAGCAGTGAATATCTGAGACTCTTTGTGCTGGAGGTCCTCATTAACTCACAGTCTATGCCATCTGCAATCATATACAACCTGTTTACTGCATCCCTTCTTTTTGTTTTAGTACATATCATTCATAGTTTTCCTGATCCGAACACCACAGTCCTCAGTCCTGATGCAGTGTTTATTACCCACAACCCAGATCGGACAACTTCTTCTACACTTCACACTTGCTTCCCTCTGGTGGCAAAAATCTGTTTCCTGTTTGTTTTTTTCTGCTGCAGGCTTTCTCCACAAAACTCCCCCATGTGAAAGAGCAGAGTTATTGATGTGCCTCTCTTTCGCTTCTGCTGATGCTGATACTCTGTAATTTCTCTCAAGCTGTTTTCTTGTACACAAATGTTGAGATAAGTCTGTGAAGAGGTGCTTGGTCTCTCACCTGAAGTCTCACGGGGACCATGAAGCTAAAGTTGCTTAATTAACCGATTCCTACCCCATCTCTTTGTCCTTACAGCGAAATGGAGCTCAAGTCCTCGCTGCAGATCCTGCTGGAGTTGGAGATGCACATCAGAGACAGTGGCTCCAATCCCTTCAGCTCACAGAAACCAGAGCAGGTTCAGTCCTGCCCCAACAAAGACCCGGTCTACTGCAACTCTCACTACATCTGTTTCCAGGGGCTGGTGTCAGGGGAAGACTTTGGGGAGCCAAGTTCAGACAGTTAAGAGGTTGCCACAAAGAATCAGAGCCTGTTTGTTGCCCCCTTCCTTAAAGATGTGGTTTTCAATACGGGATTTTGGGAACTTCCCCTGGGGAACCAGAGGGGTTTCCCTGCACCCCCTCGGAGATGGTCACCTTTGCAGCTACTTGGAGCTTAGATTCTGATTTTGAGAGCAGAGAGCATTTTTCATAGTGAAAAATGGGCCTTCACTGCTGCAATAGTGTCCTTTTGAATTTGGATGTTAATAATGAATGAGTCAGGTTCCAAAAATCATTCAAAACTCATATGATGGCGCCTAAGGGTACCAGCAGGGGCACAAAGGTTTGTACATCACTGGTGCCCTGTGGTACCATGGATGTTGGAAACTAAGGGTCACCGCTGTACAAACCTAATGAGACCAAAATGAGCTCAGTCTTCATTTGATGGTTTTCTGTCGTTTCCTCTGCAGCTAGAATCTATTCCCAAATCTTACAATAGCTGCATGAACTCATATCCTATGCATACTAATGTAACATGATCTAAAATAAGTCTTCAATAAATCATGTGTGCAACAGAGCCTGTATTTAAAACAACCTTTGTTATTTTCTTCCGTCATTCATTGTTCTGTCTGATCATCATCTGATCACAACTGAAATTGTCCTCTTGAATAGACAATATAATAATTTCTTTGTTTGACCAGTGGAGACTCAATGATTGTCCCAAATTCTTACAATAGAAAAGGCAAAAAGCCAAGTAGCAATAGTTTGACAGCTATTTTCAGTTGTATTCAGGGTGGATATTATATCATTGAATTATAAAACACTGCATGAGCTACAGGATTAGATATTACCATGAGATAAGTAATCGCCTGATTTGACATAGTCTTAGCAAAACCCAACATTATATGCTTCACTAATTCCAGGCCTATTATAGGGGCCTGGACAAATCATAGGATTTCACCTCTATAGCAGCTATAAAAATCACACTTTTACAAAGAAAAAAAAGAGAAATAACTTGATTTTCCAATAGTTTATCAGACAAGAAGATATAGATAACTGTCTTATCACATCAATCTCACCACTTTAACAGATATGTTGTAAAATATATTAAGAAATATTCATTAGTTTCATTACTATTAAGTCAAAGAAAGCAGCTTTTTAAATGGTGAATTATGGCATATTCATGGATTAATATTTTGAAATAATCAGCAAAGTTGAATCATGACATACCCCATACCCATTACATCTCTGTGCATGTGTTACTTGTTTAGATTCATCAATGGCTCCTGGTGAAACAAGGTGACACTGTCCTCTAGTGGATGAAAGTGGTAAAAATAAAACATAGTACAGTTTGTGCCTGAACAGTTGGTCTCAGACACATTAGAGGTCCAAGGCCATGTCCCAGTGGGCTGGCTTTACAATAATTTCTACAGAGCTCATATTTTAATAAAAAGCCATAATGCCTTGGCTTGAATCATATCCTACAATAATACATGGGTTTATCTTGCCTTTTTAACCTCTATCTATATATAGAAACAGTGTGAATGCAATTTTTGCTGGAGTGCAGCTCTTGTACAGTCTGGAATGGTCTGGAGTTGTCAAAGCGTCCTAGAAGGGAGAACACAGGTGCTATATCTGGCAGCAGTGTCAGCCCCCACCCAGACTGCTCAGATAACAAACCAGAGGAACTGCAGAGGAAGAAACAGCGAAGCCTGTCTGAGGCTCAGAAATGACAGAATCAGAAAAGTAAGTTGGTTTTACTTCCTTTACCCCGCTCTTTGATTATGGAGAGCATTTCCAAATTTACATTTGCCACCACCTGACACCATAAGAAACATGCGTCTGAAGCCAAGCACAGTGAGAACTGAGCAGCCTGGTGCTTGTTAACTGCGACAGCATGACATTTGAATGGTATTTTGAGCACAGGCATGCCACCACAGTTTCATTACTTGTACTCCCTGCTGTTATTTACTGTTTAATTTTCTGGGTTGTTGATGACTATCAAAGTTTATGAACTCCATCAATGTAGTCTATATATATTTTGTTCTGTTTTAATGTCTTTCTTTAGAGCCACCCCCGAGACCGAAACCAAAGGTAAACCCATGGCCTTCCGCTCTCAAAAAGAAATGTTTGAGAAGATGGAGGAGTCCTATAAAATGTGTGCATGTTGTGAAAAACAGCCCAGTCAGCTTTCAAACCCACAGAACCTGAAGCGGTGTGCAAGGTAAATACTTCATCCAAGTGAACCTCCAAATTACTCATTAGTCATCAAAGTTAGGAATATATAAGAGAGTGTGGATCTCTTACTTGTTGTCCTCTCTCTGCACAGATGTCTCAATGTGTATTACTGCTGTAAAGATTGTCAGAAGGGCGACTGGCCCAAACACAAGAAGCTCTGCTCACAGCTGCGCCTGGCTGCTGTTGACAGAGTTGTGGAGTGGCTTCTGTTCAAAGGTAAGTCACACAAGCAGAGAAAAGTCAGGTGGATACTTTTTAGTATTCCATGACATGAATGGAGAAATGTGCATGAAAGGATAGACACCAAAACCTAGATGACTTAACTATATATTTTTTAATCCTCAGGAGAGCTTCCATTCACCACAGATAAATGGTCAAAGCCCCAGTCAGAGATTAAAGGTTGGGATGACTGGCTTGCCATGCAGGGAGATCTCACAGCTCGGCTTGATCCCATTTTGAACGGTGAAAACATGAAAGAACTGTGGACAAACGCCGGCAGGCCTCGACCTGATGATGATGACCTGAGGCAGTCACTGTGGAGGGTCTGCAGTGAGTTCTTCTCTAGGCCATTGACCATTGCCTGGGGGATGAGGCTGTTTGGCCTTAATCCTTATTCCAAACCTCTCACCATTCACTTAGTGGGAGCAGGACAAACTGAGACACTGGCAGCCAGACTGACTGACTATGATGAGCTGAACCACATGTTCCCAGCACACCAGGGAATCGAGATAGTTATGGTGGGACCAGAGGTGCTGGATGGCCCCATTGTGAGGCCTCCTCTTAGAGCCTTTGGCCCCAAGCAGAGGGTCTACATCAGTGCCTACAAGGGCCTGTACCACCAGTTCTGGGAGGAGCTGGTGGAGAAAGATGAAGCAGCCAAACCAGACCTAGTGGTTGGATTTCATCCTGGTGAGGATATCCCCAACACACAAAGATAGCTTATCAAATGCTAACATTTCCCCAGAGGAGCAAATAACCATCTATTGACTTTTAGTGTGTATTGCATACACTGTGCTCAGCAGGATTTAAATCTTAATATCTTTTTTATTCCAAGGTTTTGATGCCAGTCAGGGCCTGGACGACGGCTGGCTGCCAACACTACTGCTGCTCAGGGATTATGAGATTCCTGCACTTTTCACTGCTCTAAAGTGAGTAGTACAGACTGGCAGTCACACACACAGTTAATATGTTTTACCAAAATTTGATAGAGATACCTTAACATAAAAAAGGAATCAGATTACACACCACAAAATAGTAATTCACGACAGCATTTTAAGTGTAAGTGCATATTTTGTTGGAATTGTATGCCAAAAATCAATCATTTTAATAGGTTGTGTTTTTCAACTGTGGCACATATGATTTGCATTGCTGTAATACACAAGTGCTTGAAAGTATGCAAACTTCTCAGTGTGGTATGTCCATTGTTACCCAAGCTCGCTCTCTATCCTTTTACCACTCTCTCATCTCCGAGGGTGACCACTAACCGATGTCCTCTGTCCACAGTGAGATCGAGATGACCTACTCCCTGCAGATTCTGCTGGAGCTCGAGATGGACATGAAGGGAAGTGGAGCCAACCCTTTCTCCTCGCTGAAGCCAGAGGTGGTGGGCTCGTGTCCCAACAAGACTCCTGTCTTCTGCAACTCCCACTACTTCTGTTTCCAGGGTCTGCTGGAGACGGTGGAGTTTGAGGAACCGGAGGAGGCCTGAAGGAGCCTCTCACATGTGGAGCTCTGACTTTCTGGACCATAAAGTATTGTTTTTATAATCTTGTATTTTTTGTTGTTGTAATCACTTGAAGAATAGCCATAAACCAAGTGATAATACATTTTACTTGCCAACACATAAAACTAACAGTTGTAGTATTGGCTCTGACATTTGCATTCACTATCTTAGCTTCATGCCATGCAACTGCCAGAGGTGTAACATTTGAATATACTGTTTCTGAACTGTTGTGGCATCTGCAGAGAGGCAATAAAACTTTGTAGACTTAGTCAATGTGTATGTAACATTTCACTGATCTTTAATGAACGTTGGAGAGCTGAAATCATGTTCAGCAACGCCTATATTTATCCATTAACTTGTTGGATCTCAGCTAATAATCTGTTGAACTGTTATTTTGACTTCAAAAACAAAACAAACAAAAGAACTTAATTAATTACAAGAGACTGTCTCATCTGTTATGATTAGTTTTTGCCCCCTTTATTTTAAAGACGTAATTTCACCTGAGAATAAAACAGCACCTTTTCATAATGAAGCTATGTTCATATCTTCTTAATATGTGAGAATCTAAGTAATTCAGTAAACAATTTAGCTACAGTTAATAATGTCACATAAAAACAAATAAATATCTGACATGATTTGGGGATAAATTGATTTTCAATTTCTATCATTCGCTCTGTTGCACTGCAGCACAGTACAAATACACATCTGCTGTTTCTTCAACATTTTCCCCATTACAAGAAAAGTACCTCAAAGTAAGGACATAACATGATACATCAAAATCAAATCAGTGTTTTGTCCAAATGTGAGTCATGTCTGCACTTCTAACGAGATTTGATGGATAAAACCAGGTCTACAATATAAAGGACGAGGTTGATAATAGCTCCTATGGAAACAGTGTTAAGGTCAGTGTGGGAGCACTTCTGGCAGATGTATGGGTTGTAACGGTAGCGTTTATAACCAAAGACGAGCCAAAGAATGATGGCCAGCACGTACAGTATCACTGCCACAATGTTGAACACAAGCTCCATCACACTGAGGCCAAATGAGAGGAGACACTGCAGCAGCTTGAGCAGGTGGAGGACTATGATGACCACGGTGACCAGGAGGCAAACAGCAAACACGATGACACTGCAGATCATCCAGGGAGGACGATAGAACCATTCACCATTCACAAAGTGGTCGACGGCAGCAGTGATAATGATACAGGCTGTGAAAGCCTCTGCTGTACGGAGAACTCCTCTCAGGCTGGACATGTAGCCGCTTGGACACTTGATTTTTTGCATTACAGCATCAATGAAGAAGACAACAGTGGCGGCCGCGGAGAATATGAAGCACATGATGCTGCTGATGCAGGAGAGGCAGACGAAAACAGCTGCAAAGCTCAACGTGGCAGAGATGATCGTGGCGGTGCAGATGATGGTCAGACCGCAGCACAGGTCGGCCCAGTTGGGGAGGAAGGCAGCCAGGAGGACTTGCCACATTTTGGCCTCCACCACAAGCAGGACCAGGGGCACGGTGATGCAGAAAACCCAGACAAACTCGCACCACACGCCCCAGGGACTCACCATCCTGCCCCGGAAGATGACAATAACAAGAGCCAGAGCGCTGAAGATTATTTCCAGGAGGCGTAAAATGCTTGAGCAGCTCTTGAAAGGGCCACACATGATGCTCAGTTCTGTACTTCCAGATCTTGAAATCAAACCTTATAGAATCCTTAAACGCCTGCTCCTTGGTGCTACTTCATCAGCGACAATGACCACAAGCTGCTGCTGCTGCTGCTGCTCGATGGAGACGTGACCGTGTATCACTTCCACATTTCCTTGTATTCAAATTTCATGGCACAGGAATCATTCTTTAGACTCTAGGTGTGTTTTCTGTGACAGCTGGGATAGTATACGGACTGTTTTTGAAATATTGAGTGATTTATTTAGTAGTTAAATCAATTCAAAATATACTACCAGTTAGTAAAATGCTTAAAATCTGGTAAATATACTACACCTTTTTTTCTCATTTTTCCTTTTTGTTGTGTTTGTTGTTTTTTCAAACTGCCTTGTAATTGGATTAAATGGAAAACTGAATATCACCAGTCCTGACAACATAAAAACATAACAGGCACATACACACTACCTCTCTGTCTCTATTGCATCCATATATTTTGATTATTTTAAACCTTTTAAGCCTAGTAGTGAAAAATTCAGGACACAAATATGAGAGCGTCACTTCAGAGCATCTTTATTCCCACTGCGCACTTCATCTGTGTCTGTGGCTGTGACAGATCCCAGGAAACTCAGGTGTGCTTATTCATGCATAATCTAATTTACAAACACACACACGGCAATTCTTACATAATATTTATTGGCAGTGACGTAGACAGTTTGTAGTCCAAATGTACCCCAAATACACAGCAATGAGAATATAAACATGGAGAACAGAAAATCATACATGGAGCTGATGAGTTATTTAAATGAACAAAAAATAAGTTATACAGTGAATAAATCAATAGATGGGACAAAACAAAATGTAACACTTGTGACTGAGTCTGCAGGTGGTGGTGCAGTTGACTGAGTCAACTGCACCATTTTTCTTTTCAGCATTCAAATCTCATTACACAAACTGTGGTCATGTCTAAATTCTGCTCTGTGTTGTGTGTTGGTCAAAGTTACACATAAGGCATGAGATTACTTTTTAGGTCAGGTTACTAAAAGATGTTAAAAGCCCCAGTCTGTGATTGGTGCACAGCTCCAGTGCTGTTTCCACTCCATTGGAGACTTTGTACAACCAATTACATTTGCCCAGATGTGGAAAATGTGATCATGTGACCCCAGTGCAGAGATGGCACAGTGTACCAACCTGAGACCAGGCTTTATAAACATAATTCACTGTTCACTGTTTTACTTCAGTGCTATGGGGAGCTATATTGAGATATGTTGAGCATTTAGCTCATAGTTTTTGATTTGAATAATGAATACGTGAACTAATTAATTAATACATAAATGTATAATTTTTGTTATTTATAGGTATAGTTCAAAGATAGAGGTTTTAAAAAAAGATGATTGGAAAGACACCAGTGTGTTTATGGTCGGCTAAAGCCACAGATACCGAGCAAGGTGAAGATGAGGTCCAGTGTGAAAAGAATGAGATTCACATAGGTAAAGAATGCAACCATAAACTGAATGGCCCAGATGCAGAAGCTGGGTGGACAGTCTTTGGGACGAGGGTTGTTTTTGAACATAAAGATGGGCCACATGATAGCTGTGAAGACGTACAGCAAGACAGAGACGACCAGGAAGATGAACACAAACCTGTCCAGGTTAAAGGGCAGACATTTCTTCAGCTTCTTGAGGATGTTGGTGGCTATGATGAGAGGGAGGATGGGGAAAGGAATTATGTACGCTATGACGCATATGATCAGAGCTGGCCTGTCTCTGTAACCAGTCAGTGAGATGAAAATCATACAGCTCACGAAGGCCTCCAGTACTTTAAAGAATCCAGGCAGTGCAGCCAGGTACTTCCCTTTCTTCCCGTCTAAGAATTTGTCTTTCACCACTTCGACCGCGTAGACAAAACCGCACAAGAAAGCAAATATACTCACAATCCAACCGTAGAGACACGCAAATTTCAGGCAGGCGTAGAAGTTGGCATATGTAATAGCAACAGATACAGTCATGAGTGTTGAGGACATAGCCATCCCTGTGGTGAAGTCAGACCAGTCCATGCAAAACATATTCAGCACGATGTCAAGTTTAAACATCTCAATGATAGTGATGATGAGGGTCATGATGGCGCAGAAGGCCCAGGTGAACATGGCGTAGTTCCAGTAGGTATGAGTGCTCCCTCCTCTGAAGGCAGCCAGTAGGAAAGTGACCAGAGACACAATGATCTGAGCCATGTGTAGCCCGCCTCGTCCTGTTAACAGGGAAGAAGGAGTAAACACAGCCTTGGATAAGGTGTCCTTGATACTATCCATGAATCCCATGTCTCTGAAGGAGCTGAAGCGCCGTTGAAATAAGTCTGTACTGTAGGTATGTCCTCCCAGGTAGCTGCAAGGATCAGGAGTGTTTGCTTAGCTGATTTCCAACTCCACTTTGCTTATAGTCCTTTATTGCCTCTCTGGTTTGCATGATGAGTGATAATATGGACCGTGTGTAGGGATGAAAGTCTGCTGCAGCTGATGGGCAGTAACTGAAGTTGTGTTTGAACAGGGACACTATTACAGAAAATGTAACAATATTAGTCATGTCAATAACGATACATATATGATATATATGAATTGATGGCATTGTTAATCTAAATGTATTTGATGGACACATCTCAGGAGGCTTTGCTTGGGGGGAGGAGCTGCCTGAGTTGCAACTCAGCATACAAGCCTGTGGGGCCCCAATGTGGGTTGTTGTATGTTTTCTGCAGGACTGTGTGGGCAGGGCTGCGCTGGGGGACATGCCCACTGTGGCTCGCCCAGAGAATGCCTACAGTACATGGATCCCCTGTGTGTTGTTAGCCCATATCGGGGGCTAGAGCAGAATAATTATACTTAGTAGTAGTAAAGAGTCATTTCAAATACTAAACTTTATTTAAATCCAGGGGGGATTTGTCCCATTTGTTCCTCCTTCCCATCTCATGCATGATACATCCAGAATTTGATTGAAGCCTCCACCTAGAAGGCGATTCTTTGGCTGCTTTTGGCACACCATCTAAGTCAGGAAGAAAACAGGAACTGTAATATAATGTAAAAAAACAAAACAAAAAAAACAACAACAACAATACATACACATACGTTTGCATACTACACATTTTCACCTCAGGAAGTTAATCAGGTCACCAAGAGAACCAGAAACTACAGTGGCCATATGGATATGTTTGCTCAGGGTAGGACACACGTTCGTATACGGATATCGTTCATTGTGACACTGCTTCAGACCAACTGTAACACTATGTGTGGGTTTTTTCTTATTTATTCCTCAAATTATTATATACATGAATATCAAACACACAAACAGTGCAATTTAGTGGACGAAATCTTCTTAATTCTGTGGATTGTCTTTTTATTCAGCAGGTCCGTTTGTCGAGCGGGCGCCTGTTTCCGGGGGAAGATAAACAGAAAGCACAAGCAGGAAGTTGTTGTCAAGTATTAGTGGCAGTAACAGCATCAAACCAAACACAGAGAAATGTCTGTGCAAATTTCTCCTTTTAAACTCGTAGCCGTTTAAAAACAACTCTGGAGGAAGCCGTCGCCTTGTTGGAACTATATTTAGTTGTAATGATAATTTCATTTTCCTGGGCTATTTATTTTATATTCGTGTCGAAGCCATTGTTTGGGAAGAGTTAGCTAGCCTGGCGTTAGCAATGGGTCGATGACACAGGGCTGCAAGCAGCAGAGTTTGACCGCACACCGCCCAGCTTTTGCGCCGGGGAAGGAGCTAAGAGGGTTCAGATGGATTTCTCCAAGTTCCTGGACGATGATTTCGATGTGAAGGACTGGGTGAACGGCGCCTTCAAGGTGGTGCAGAAGGACGCGCCGGGGAAAGCAGACACACACGCAGCCACCCTGGTCATGAAACTGCAGCTCTTCATCCAGGAGGTCAACAATGCCATTGAGGGTCAGTCAGTGAAAGTAAACCAGTGTTTCTGTGCATTATAACACCACAAATGTCTCTTGATATTCGCTCTTGTGCCACTACGTGTCAGCGTTTTACATTTACCCACTGCATATGGGTCAGTGACAAATAAGGGTTGGCAACCTGAACCATTCAGAAATGTCTTCAAGTATTGTTTTAAAAGCATGCGTCAGATTTGTTGATATATTGTATTCATGTTGGTTTTATGTCATTTGAAATGAACCATTTTTTAGACTGAATGCCCCTGAAAATGTCAAATGATGGAACCACAAAAGAATGATACACGTTACATATTTTATCCACCTACAGTGGATTTTTGTGTACTTATAAAAAGTATACTTTCTTCTGAAAACATTAAATTGAAACAGATTTTTTTTTTTGGTGTATTTCTATAGTTTTATTTTAATGCATTTTGTCAATATTGAGCAGACACATCCAAAAACACTGTTTTTTTCTAAATAATTTGAGTTCAGGTTTATTTTCCTGAATATAGTCAGATTTTTATGAAAAAATACAAGCTATGCCACTTGACATTGGGTTGCATCACCCATAGGAGACTGAATGCTAGAAAGATGCATACTATACAATATGATGATGATATGATTCAACAGAAAACTGCTAACACTAACTGGACAAGGCTAGTGGAGCCTCTTGTTTAGGTTTCTCAGAGAGTACATTTGTGTACAGGGATTTCTCCTGGAGAAGGTTGTGAATCTGTGACACACTCATTTACCAGTTTATATAGGTGCATGTTGCTAAATGCAGTGTCTTCTTGAAAGCTGTAATTGATCAGTTTTGATGATGCTGTCCTAAAGAGATGTTGGTACTACTTTTTTTGGAGAGCTGTTGTTGTTGTGTCAAGATGTTAATGTCTTAGCCCACCTTCATTGATATAAAGGTGGTTGATAAAATAATACAATTGGCTTCGTCTCAGGTTTAAAAAAGTTTGTCATAACCTTCAAGAATTCAGGATTTGTTGCATTACTGCTGCATTAGCTGTGCATATTAAAGAGGCAGCTAAGTGTATGCTTGAAACATGTTGATAATAAAAAAAGGTAATAAAAGTTTTACTGCTCAAGGTCAAGACAGCTCTTTTGTCCTGCAAAATAAAAATCAAACATCAAACCACACCAAGCCTTTAGGAGCTGCAGTATTAGTTTGCAGTTTAAAGTTGTGATTTCCGTGTGATGCTTCGGTGAATGGAAGATTTGTTGTGTTCCTGTTTGTAGAGAGCAGTAACCAGGCCCTGCAGAACATGCCCCGAGTGCTGCGAGATGTGGAGGCTGTGAAACAGGAGGCCTCCTTCCTCAAAGAGCAGATGGTCCTGGTTAAAGAGGACATCAAGAAGTTTGAACAGGACACAGTGCAGTCAATGCAGGTGTGTGAATATTTCCATCACAATGTCATTCACATATCTGATGTAGATTCAGGCTTCAGAAGTAAGATATTGCACATAAAACAAATACATATCTGCAACTGATTAAGAATGTGATTTTTATTGAAGTTTATGTTGAAATATGCAGTGTGCTCCGAGGATAATTCTCATGAATGACTTTTATTTTGTGTGGATCTGATTCATCAGGTCCTGGTGGAGATAGATAAGGTGAAAGGTCGCATGCAGCTGGCAGCTGAGGCTCTGCAGGAGGCAGACAAATGGAGCACACTGAGCGCAGACATCGAGGAGACCTTCAAAACACAGGTAGGAATGAAAAAGAAACTGCTGCAGGACTTTTTCGTTGAGCTTTCTGGACCTCTGGTTGTGGCAGCCACTCTGTGTTTATATAAATGTTCTCAACGTAAAGGAAATGTATGTAACATAAACAGCACATACAGTGGTATATTTATTTTTACTTTCAAATACTAAGTACTAACTAAGTCTTGGTTTGCTCCTCATGGGTTCAAGCCGTGTCAGACTATTAATGTAAACAGATTCTTTTAGATCTGAAAAATGCAACAAATACTATACTATAAAAGAACTGACAATAAAAGTGTAGGTATTATATTGTTGACATCAGTCGTGACTATGTTTCTTTATTCTTCCAGGACCTTGCAGTGATCTCCTCCAAGCTGACCAGCATGCAGAACAGCCTGGCCATGTTGGTGGACACACCAGATTATTCTGAAAAGTGTGTCCACCTGGAGGCTCTGAAAAACAGACTGGAGGCTCTGGCCAGCCCACAGATCGTGGCCACCTTTAATTCCATGTCTATAGGTAAAAAAACCTGCTTCTGTATCTGAGATGGCCATTTCTTAGTATACTCACTGTGTGTTTACACATTTTGTTTACACATTTGTCTCTGCAGACCAAGCCAAGCTGTTTGTTAAAGTCTTCACAGAGATAGATAGAATGCCACAGCTTCTTGCCTACTACTATAAGTGTCACAAGGTGGGTGTAATTACCAATGAATAAAATAAAATATCACAAAGTCATATTCTCTTATTTTACCTGTTTGGTGGATGCATGCACACATGAACATATGTTTGTCTTTGGGGTCTCCAGGGCCAGCTGGTGAGCATGTGGCAGGATCTCTCTCAGAGTGAGCTCAGTCTGAATCAGCAGCTGTCCGAGTTCTACGACACCTTGCTCTCCACGTGGCACGCTCAGCTCCAGTGGAGCAGCCAGGTCAGAAACACTGCATTACTGACTGCATCGATGCTAACATGTTATTTACAAAATTGCCTTTACAGTGGTTCAGTCAGAAATACTGTGGGGCATTGTATAGCTCACTGGGTTCAGCAGGCGCTTCATATATAGAGGCTGTAGTCCTCTATTTCCCCGGTGGCCCTCTGCTGCATGTCATTCCCCCCCTTTGTCTCCCCTGTTCCTGTCAATTAAAGGTGTAAAAAACCCAAAATATATAATAAAAAAAAAAGAAGAAAATAAACAAACACTGTAAAATATCAAACCTGACACCCAACAGGTGTTCAAGAACCCATACGAAGTGGTGACAGTGTTGCTGATCCAGACTCTGGGGGCCATGGTGCCATCCATCGCCGTGTGCCTGAGCACGGCCATGGAGCGGGCGGCGCAAGAGCAGCGTCTTGACACACTACTGGAGCTCCATCAGACCACGTCCACCTTTGGAAACAACTTGGAGGCCGCCATGCTGCCACACCTGGGTACGTGCAGTAAAAAGAAAACAAAGACGCTAAAACAAACGAACTGTGTTGATTGAAGGTGCGGCGAGCTGGTACCTCACGTTCTGTTTGTGACTCATTCTTCAGGTGAGAACAACCTGCTGAAGGTGAACGAGCTCGTCTGCGCGCTGTACGACCCCTATAAGTCTTATCAGCTGCAGTATGGTGATCTAGAGGAAGCTCACCTCCTCATCCAGATCAGTGCTGTACCTTTGGTAACACAACCCACACACAACACACACACACACCTTTCCACAGTTGTAACTTTTGTCCCTCGGTGTCACCTCTTTGTCTCACACGCTTCACATTATTTCTTATTTTCAGGAGCACGGGGAGGTCATTGATTGTGTGGAGGAGTTGAGCCACTCTGTGGGCAAGTTGTTTGGCCTGGCCAGCGCTGCCGTGGACCGCTGTGTCAAACTGACGGACGGACTGGCCGTGTGTGGTCTCCTCAAGGCTCTCAAAGCCCTTTTCACCAAGTAAGGACGCTTTACTCTTACATACACTCAAGTCATTGAAGTCAGTGATTGTGTTTTCATAACTGGAAGCAGTCAGAATACTGGAGACATACTTCTGTGTCTTTGAACGAAACCTTGACGTTTCAACCAATCACAATACTTAGTGTGGAATCTCAGATATTTTCAAATCACCATCCCTCTGCTTGAAGTGATATTGTTCCGCCAAAATAGTTACTTTTTTATGAATGCACATTACATTTGATCCAGACCATTAAATACATCTTTAAAAACACATCAGCACAAAGTTGTAGTGAACATGACTATTTCGGGTTGTTATTGTTGGCGGAGTGATATTATAATTTGCTGCTTGAAGCGAAGAGAGACGACAAGGCACAGCTGTTAAGCGTACCTTATGTTAGCCATTCATCGATGTGCCGTGTAAGATACCAAGTGTACTTTTAGTCTGATATGATATTATAGTCATTTTTACTATGGTTGGACCGTACTTACTTTATGTTGCCAGTTTTAACACTGTGCTTTTTGTAGGTATGTGTCGGACTTCTCCACAACACTGCGGTCCATCAGGAAGAAATGTAAACTGGAGGATACGCCCAGTTCGTCTGTTTTCCAGGAGGACTGGACCGCCTTCCAGAACTCAGTCAGGTTAATCCTGCTTGATTTTGCTAGATCAGAATACAGAGCTTTACTCACGTTGCATGTTAGAGAACCACAATATACAAGACGTTACCTGTACTTAAGTGTTTTTCTGTTGCGGTGTGCAGGATCATTGCCACTTGTGGAGAGTTATTGAGACAGTGTGGAGCGTTTGAGCAGCAGCTGTCAAACAAGTGAGAGAAATTTTAATAATTCATGGGACATTCGCCCCCGTTTACTTTAAAGAGTTGAGTGTGCAGCGTCAGGCAGTTCATCAGGTTTGAAAGAACTCTGTGCACTCTCTTTGTGATCAATCCCTCCTATAGGATCCTGGGCACGGCAGGTAAGTACTTGTCAGAGTCGTATAGCCCCCGCAGCCTGGCAGGCATCCAGGAGGCCAGCTCCACAGAGAGGAAGAGCGCCACTAAGAACCCATGGCAGGAATATAACTACCTTCAGAGAGGCAATATGGCTGAATACAACAGCCTGATGGAAGTCCTCTACTCATTAAAGGTATTGGAGTAGATCTGTTGTGTCAATGTTATTAAGTCTGATTACTTCAACCCCCCTGCAGCTGTTTCTAAGCTTTTCTCCCTTTGTGTTGCAGGAGAAGGGCACAGGTAACTCTAGCCTGTTAGCGGAGCCCAGAGCAGCCCTGATCAGACTCAACCAGCAGGCCAACCAGCTGGCCTTCGACTCCGTCTTCCTGCAGATCAAACACCAGCTCTGCCTCGTCTCCAAGATGGAGGTGATTAAGTGTCAAGTTTCCAGATTATTTGATTTCAAATACTGATGGATGTGATTTCAGTGAATGAGTGCTGAGAGCTTTCGGATCGTCTGTGGCCGAGTGTGCATCTGAGCGGCGTTGCATCTATTTTAATCTCGCCTCACGCTGTTTGATTCATGCTCCTTCTTTGTGATCAGAGTCAAGAGGCAGCCAGCTTTGGAGAGAGCTACACAGAGGACCTGCCCACTTTCAGCCTGTCGCCACAGGAGTACATTACAAATGTCAGTTAGGTTTGATCTGAACATAAGCGCTGTTATTCAATGCAAATAATTTCCAAATCAAAATGTATTCAGTTGCATTGGTTACTGGATGGATCCAACTGTATTATTCTATATTTTCTCCCTCCAGATTGGGCAGTACTTGATGTCGCTGCCTCTCCACCTGGAGCCATTTGTGACACAGGAGGACCCGGCACTAGAAATGGCTTTACACGCTGGGAAGCTGCCTTTCCCTCCAGAGCAAGGTTACTGACCATCAGTCCTGATTCTCCTCTCAATCTGTCAATAAACATGATGTTTGTTTTGTTTTTTTTCCCACATCACTCCACTCGACTCCTCGTTTCCACCTCAGCTCCGAAGCCTAATCCTCTGTGCTTCAGCGTTTCTTTGTTTTCCTCAGGATTGAAAGGCAGAAGTAGACACTTCCTGACAGTTTCAGAGTGGAACTTATTAGTATATATTACTCATATGTATTACTGTCTATGTTACTATAGGCAAAAGGCATTTGAGAAGCTAAGGAGTTGAGGAGTAAGCATTAGTTTTTCTTTTGACCTTCACCCTCCATCTTATTCTTCCTCTTTTATCCTCCAACCAGTCTCTTCATAAATGTCTCAGCATCACATCGCCTCCGTGCCACTGTCTGTTCCCACCGTCCCTTCACTCCCCAATGGTGTGAGTGACTCATCACCTTCTCTTTCACCTTCAGGTGATGACCTCCCTGAACTGGACAACACAGCAGACTACTGGCTGGGCTCCATTGCCCGGGCAACCATGCAGACCTACTGTGACGCCATCCTGCTGATCCCCCAACTGAACACCCATTCCACGAAACAGCTGGCCACAGATATCGGTACGACCACGGTGACACTGTTATTAATAACCACTTGCAATGAAATGGTGACTCCCCAGTGAACTGATATATGTTGAATCATTTCGTGTGATGACTCTCCTCGCCTCCTGCTCCACAGACTACCTGAGCAACGTGATGGATGCTCTGGGCCTCCAGCCCTCCCGCAGCCTGCAGCACATCGTCACCCTGCTGAGGGCCAAGCCAGAGAACTACAGACAGACGGCCAAACTGCTGCCTCGACGACTCGCCTCCACCATCGCCGCCCTCCGGTGCATCGACTACTAACAGTAAGAGAGAGGGGAGAAGGACTTTGTAGGTTCAGTGGTAGCACTGGGGACGTTTGATCCATTCCTGGATTGTTTGCGGCAGCAGCTTTTTAGGTTTATATTCCCATCGAAATGTGTGTGGTTCATGGGAATGTTAAGAGATTGAAATCAGTGTGGTCCAGATGTTTTTTTTTTATACTGATTAACCTGGGAGTAAGTGTGATTTAAGTGTCTGTGTTAACGCCTTCCAAGTCAAGCCAAAAAGTGAAAGTGTCTTGGCACTACATCTCTAATCTTTGCATTTATAAGTTGCTCATGCATCTTGGAAATAACACAATGTAAATCAGGGCATGTGTGAGAGCATTTGAAATCTATATGTCTGATATGATTCATCTATTATAATAAATTATATTAAGGTAATATTTATGATATGAGCTCTATTTTTTTTTTCCGTTAATTGAGCATTGCAGCAGTTGACTTTAACAGTAGAGGCAGAGGTTATCCCTCTCTCTCTCTCTCTCTCTCTCTCTCTGTCCTCCCTCCCTCTCTGTATTCC
>OMNW01018730.1:0-14254 GCA_900303245.1 Selene dorsalis | reverse complement strand
TTATGTGTGTTTTTTTTTTTTTTTGGAAGTCTGATAAGCTATTTTCTTCTTTCAGAAGTTCAAACTGCATGATGGAGAGGGACCAGATTGAACAGGGCCATACAACACTTTGCTTATTCTTTAGAGTGTTACTATTCCTGTCCATTTCTTTCTGCCTTGGTTGCCAGCCAGAGAACAAACTGTCTGATTGGATATAGATTATTCTCTTCAGAGTTAGAGGCCTTGAATATGTTTAACTGTGTAGGGAGATTAAATACAGCTCACATCCACCAGGTACTTTGAAAAAAACATTCAATTAGAGTTTCCAATGTATAGCCTCTCCAAACTATTGTTTTTGGATATAATATCATTTTTTGTGGCAGACAGGAGAGACTGGACTGAGTCCTTCTCAAATATCTAAAAAGATCAAATTATTTAAATGGATTGAAAATACTTTGCTCTCCGACTCCTACAGCACAATCTGAAATGCTTCTAATTGTACTTTAGCACAGCATGCTAGTTTAATGGTGTGTCTACTTTACTGCTCGGCATGCACATGTGACGCTTTTGTGTCTCTTGCCTCCGACCACAATCTGAGCCTAAACTGAGAGCACTTAAAGATCGTTTGGGAGACATCCATAATAACAACTCTGGGGAATCATCCGCTTTGCCTCAGAATCCATTTTCTCTCCAAAAGAAACAGGTTAGAGGATAATGTTGCTGTTCACCACCCAAACTGCCAAAGAGCATGATCCACACAAACCCTCTCATAGATAATTAGGAGAGACATTCATCAGTGATGAATCCTTAACATCATAATGTGATTGATGGTAAAACAAATCCGAAATGACGGCGATCTGTAAACACCACAGAGCGACTGACCTCCATGTTTGATATACTGATCAGACTTTTCAATAGATTCTGTAGATCTTTATCACAATATTGATAAATGTTGGACTTGTAGCAATCAATCTTTTATCAATAAATGAACTGCTCCACAAACTCTTAAGATACACATGATATCCGATACTGATCATATATCTCCAAGGACCCTTATTATACTGATGGTTTTTCTGTAAAGATATATTGATAATATATCATAACCATAATGTAATATTACTTTACATTACATTTGTTGTTAAATCTGTGACTTCAAGTGTCTTTACTGTTGTTGTTTGTTTAAAATTCCATTTTTTTATTGTATTAATGTAAAATATTTAGTTAGACTTGAAAGCTGCCTATAAACATGTTTTTTCCTGTTAGTGTCGATATTCTAATCAGCTTCCTGTCACTCTCCTAGAAATCACTTTCTAGATAAAATCAGAAACACACACTTCCATAGTGGACGCGAGTCCCCTCTAGTCTACAGTTTATGAACTGGCAAGGGCAATGTGGCAAATCAGTAAACACAGAAAAATCAATTTTATTGCATAGAACAGTATAAAATATGCATGACACACAGGCAATAGTAAACATGTAATATAAACATGTATTTTTCTGTGATGGTATAAAAAACTAAAGGTCTCCTCGCAACAGCCTTCATACGCTAAATGTTTCACGCTGCCTGACAACTCGTTGGACACACAATTTATGTCAGTTGCAGGGGGATATTAAAAACAATGCATTATTAATATGAACAGTTCGTGTTTGAGTGAAATTTCATTTCGCTCAGTTCCTCGATCTCATGTGTTTTCGCCTTAAAATTGTCTCATAATCATAACAGTCTGCTGAGCCTGGCTTGGGATCTAGTTTCATAAACAGACCTTTACTTAAAGAGAGCCTCTGTGGTGGAGCCACAGAAGGAAGGCCGGCTCTTTGTTTGCATCACACTTTGTACAAATTGCAGAGGCTGCCTCGGTAATGCCTTCAAAATAAGTGTCCCATGGGAGTGGCAGGGACGGTACATGACGCTCAGTCCCCTCATATCTTTGACCTTGTGTGACATTTGATAGCTGGTGAGCAGAGGTGACTTTATGGCTGCCAGCCTTGGTGGCTCTGTAGAGTACACGCTGTTGTCATCTCCAATGGCTAATTGTTAGTGAGGTTAAGCTGTCGATTTTCAGCCTGTGTCCTGGTTTTAAAAAGCTTCTCTGCATTTGCCTCTCAAACATCACCACCACCTCCGCTGACCTTTAGCATTGTGCTGATCATCATGGTCAAACACACTGAATATTTTATGATGAGCCCACTCACTTGCACTACCAAACCATCTTTGTTTTTGGAGCAATGTGCAGAAAACCTAATTTGTTTATTTGTCCTCTTTCTGTATTATCTGCTGCAGAATGTGGTGTCAAAGAGTGCCCTCCAGTTCAGGGGTAACTCCCAGCACGATGCCCAGGAATTCCTCCTTTGGCTGCTCGACAGAGTTCATGAAGACCTCAATCATATCATCCACCCTGAGATCAGACCCCCCCGGAAGGTAAAGAGAAATTTATGACACAGTTAGACATTGTAATTGCAGTGTATTGTTCCCTATATTCAGCTGTAGATTATTGATGGCTGTCCTGTTCTGCTACCGTCCTTCAATGCTGTGTGTGTTTGGCAAATAACTGATCTGTGTCTCTCTTACATTCGTAGCCTCCAGTAGAAGAAGAAAATCCCCCTGAAGGATCTCCACTACCAGCACCTGGCTCTTTTGTACAGGAGCTGTTTCAGGCACAATACAGGTGAAATTTTCTGTTTTTTATTTTTGCTGTCATAAATCGGAATCTAATTATACTACATGTATCAGCTCACACAAAATATTGATTATCTGAAATCAATATCTATCTATCTATCTATATCTTTTTTAATATATATTTTCTCAAGAGCAGATAACAGAGCTTGTTGTGAACATGGATAAAAAATAGGAGAAATCTAATCACTTGAAACTTAGAAGTGATTACACTTTCAGACCATTTTCCTTACTCCTGTGCTTTTCTGTTACAGTATGATTTATATCTCTGATGATGCTACATAACACTGTAGGCCACAGATCATGATTATAAGCAGCCTGCGCCTGGGTAATATGACGCTTGGTGAGACGTCAGTGAGGAAGTTGATGTCACTCTCATATCTGTACAATAAATATGAAGCAGTTGGTTAGATTATCTTATTTTAGTTTAGCTTAGCTTATCCTAGCACAAAGCCTGGATCAGGGGAAAACAGTCAGCCTAGATCTGTCCTAAACTAGCAATAGGCACCTTCCAGTGCTTTGAAAAGTCGCGAACACATATAGGATGTTGTGTGTTTAATTTGTATACTTGTTACAATAATTTAAAATGACAGGCTGTGGATTTACAGGGGTTTATGTGCAGTGTGTAAACTAGGATCAGTGACTGGAGTGTTGCTGTCGCTGTTAAGGTTATAGACAAACAATGGAGACTTCTCCCTAAATCCACAATGTGTTGTTTTCACATTATGATCTAAGTATGTACATTTCTTACCACTGGACTGAGCCAGGCTTGCTGTATCCACTTGCTTCCTTTATGCTAAGCTAAGCTATGTAGCTGTATGTACTGATATGAGAATGGTACAACTGTTCTCATCCAACTCTCAGCAAGTAAGCAATGTACACTAAACTAATGATACTCTAACAGTAGTCCAGCCTCATTGCTTTATTGTCATCATGTCTGTGTAGGTCCTCCCTGACTTGCCCTCACTGCCAGAAACAGAGCAACACCTTTGATCCTTTCCTTTGCATCTCACTGCCAATCCCGGTACCTCACACACGGTAAGGAGGTTCAGTATCTAGTATATGAGTAAGACCAATATTAATAATAATAATAATGTTAGTCAAGTAACAATCTGAACCCAGCATTAAAAATAGTGCCAAACATAGCCTCGACAAACACTATGAAAGCTCTGACAGGAGGGCTAAAAATAGAAGATGCCATCTATCTTTGTGAAGTCAGTTCAGCCGTGGCTATGAAGCAGCCAATTAATTTCAATCTGTCTGTGTTTGCAGGCCACTGTATGTGACAGTGGTGTACCAAGGAAAATGCTCCCACTGTATGAGAGTCGGGGTGGCGGTGCCTCTCTCTGGCACTGTGTCCAGGCTGAGACAAGCTGTGGCCCAAGAGACCAAAATCCCTGCCGAACAGGTGCTGCCTCCTTTGAAACTTCCTAATATTTCAGAGCATTAATGTGTCAAAATGAAGAGCATTACTAGATTTACCTTCTACTAATTCATCTACAACTCACACTCTGCTGTTGTTCCCACGTCTCTGCTCAGATTGTCCTCACAGAAATGTACTATGACGGCTTTCATCGCTCCTTCTGTGATGACGACGACGACCTTGAGATCATCCAAGAGAGTGACTCCATCTTTGCCTTCGAGACACCTGAGCTTTTCAGACCAGAACAGATCCGCTCCAAGCGAGGCGGTACAACATCCTGTGTTTCCCCCCCACCCCAGAAATTAGTTTAGCTCTTTGTCTTGTTATGGCAGTAGGAGTTGAGATTAGATTAGAAATGGACTTATATTGAAGAAATGCTTCATTCAGGAAGCTGCTACACACTCTGACCTGCATGTCGGATCAATTTGTGAAGCAGTTCCCCCAAAGCAGCATGTGGTGTTTGCTTTAAACACATTTTCTTTGTGTGTTTCTTTCAGGGAGCCCGCATGCAAATCTCAACCAGAACAACCTGAAGTATGGCACAGATAATAACAGGATATCCACACAAATACAAGAGCCTACGACAACACCACCCCAGAGTCCTAATAAGAACAGCGGGCAGGCTGAGAAGATTGTCCTGTTGGTGTGTAACAGAGCCTGTGCTGGACAGCAAGGACGCAGGTACGTTAATGAGCCAAAATGTGTATTAGATCTCCATCATCACACATCAAACTCCAAACAATCATTTAAAAACCGTCCTGCTTTTATTTTCCCTGCAGGTTTGGTAATCCATTTATTCTGTATCTGGAGCGCACAGTGACCTGGGATGTTCTTCAGAAAGAGATCCTGGAGAAGATGCAGCATCTTTTGCGCCCTGGGGTCTGTGTGCAGGTACATACTCATAACATGCTCTTATCTACACAGGCTGATTGAATCTAATCTTTATGCTTGTATGGTATATTCTATAATGTCTTGTTCCTGCTGGTCTGTAGGTCGGGCCCTTCACTTTGCGTGTGGTAGGCGTGGTTGGAATCACATATCTCTTGCCTCAGGAGGAGCAGCCGCTCTGCCATCCCTCTGTGGAGAGGTAGTCTCCCTTTTTACCACAAGGGGGGGTGTTAGCTCACTTGAGTAGTCATTACATAAATCCTAACAGTGTGTTCAATGCACTTGAAGTTGATTGAAGAGCTACAGTATGTAGGCCGACTCCGCAGTGGTATTGATGGTAGAATATGTATAACACCTTGTCTGTTTTTTATGGATTCTCTTCCTCAGAGATGCTAACCTCTGTGACTGCTGCATGGATTTTTTAAATGGAGGGAGTGAGAAAAAATGACTTTTGCTTCATTACTTACAAGAAGAAAAAATAGATAAATCATTGGAGTTTGACCTAATATTGTGCCGGCTTGCCTGTTATTTATTGTGTGTCAGAAAGTTTTTATTTTTTACTCCAGGGTCTATTAAAACCAGCTTGCATCCAATGTGCAATTTCAAAACATGCTTTTCAAACAATTTTTATTAGTGACTTGATGTGACATTCTCAAATTGAAACTTCAGTATATTCTATACAGCCTCTCAGTCTAGGTTGCCATTATAATTCTGTAGGAGTATCAGCTATATGTCTAAGATGCGAAGTATAATGTGGTGTTCACTTGATCTAATTTTAACAGGGCGTTCAAATCTTGTGGTCCCGGAGGGCCACCTCATGTGAAAATTGTTGTTGAATGGGACAAAGAGACTAAAGACTAGTAAGTGAGCTCTTGCAATTTTAAGTGGTAATTGTTGTATCCTCCCTCACTGCTGTGCATTTTAACACAAGTGTGTCATGCTTGAAGTTCTATGTGATCCGTGAGAGACATGTGCCATGTTATGCCTGCAGTCTGTTCAAAAGAACTGAGGATGAATACATCCCAGACGCTGAGAGCGTGCGTCAAGTAAAGGAACAGCACCTGCAGCCTCAGACGTGCTCACTCGCCCAGTGCTTTCAACTCTACACCAAAGAGGAACAGGTAAGCTGAGACATGGGATCATGAAGTCAGGGAGAACATCACTGTTACATTTGTGGATGAAAGGACGTTTGCTGCATGCTGTCTCAGTCTCTCTATCCCTAATGCAGTTTTGTGGGGTGATAAGATGAGTAAAAATTACCCACATTAGATGACAGTAGAATGATATTTTTCCATGGTTGGAAATGTTAAAAATTACATCAGCTGATATATTTTTATTGCACAAAACAGATAAAGAACACAACAGCAGAAGAGAACATAAGCTAGACATTAATTTCTCTATGTTTCCAGGTTACCAGTTACTTTCTAATAACTGATATTTGCTTTTCAGCTTGCTCCTGATGATGCCTGGCGATGTCCACACTGTAAGCAGCTCCAGCAGGGCAGCATCAAGCTCAGTCTGTGGACTCTGCCTGACATCCTCATACTGCACCTGAAGCGCTTCAGACAGGTACACGTTCACATGTGAAGGCGCCCCAGTGTTCAGATCTCTAAAATTTAAAAAAAGAGAATAAAAAAGTACATCTCTGTGACATTACTGTGTAGCAAATGCTTCTAAAAGAACTTACTGTCAAATTGAATGCTCTGGATGTGTCGTGTCCTTCAGGACGGGGATCGACGGATGAAGATGCAGAACATGGTGAAGTTCCCGCTCACAGGCATGGACATGGCACCTCATATGGTGAAGAGGAGCCAGAGCAGCTGGAGTCTCCCGTCCCACTGGTCACCATGGAGACGGCCTTATGGGCTGGGCCGTGATCCGGAGGACTACCTGTATGACCTGTATGCAGTGTGTAACCATCATGGGACCATGCAAGGAGGTCATTACACAGGTAACACCAAACTCAACTAATTGCAGAAATCCCAGATAAAGTTGTTTTCATGAAAATATTAATCATATACTATTGCATTGTGTTCTGTAGCTCACTGTAAGAACTCCATTGATGGACAGTGGTATTGCTTTGATGATAGTGATGTTCATCCCATGTCTGAAGATGAAGTGTGCAAGCAGACTGCTTATATCTTGTTTTATCAAAGACGCGCCACAATTCCTTCCTGGTCTGCCAACAGCTCCGTGGGAGGTAATCTTTTTTATTGATGTTCAGCTCTACACTCTCTTTCATACTGTACGTATTTCGGTACTTTGGATGAAATATAAAGCAGATGATCATCTACTCTATGTTTGGGTGTTTAGGATCCACCAGTTCCTCTTTGTGTGAGCACTGGATAAGTCGACTGATGGGTAGCCGACCACCAAGCCAAGCCTCCTCCGGCTCCTCCAGGCGCACCTCGCTGGCCTCCCTCTCTGAGTCCGCTGAGTTTACTGGAGAACGGAGTGAGGATGACGGTGAGGGACAGGCGATTTCTCAGATGGTTTCAAACATGAATATATTCTTGAGGAATCTAATATTGTTTTGTATCTTTCTACAATCCAGGTTTATCAAGTCGGCCAGCAGTGAGAGGCATGCAAAGGCAAACATTCTCCTCGAGGTCTTCAATTGCCAGTCCATTGGTACTCAGTGAAAATGGCACTAAACCAACCTGGTCCCACTCTGCTAAGCTCCAACTCCGCTCCAACTCTCCTTCACGCTTCTCCCTGGAATCCCACTCCTCCTCCCCGACTCTGGAGAGGATAGGAGAGGTGGTTGATAGCAAGCTGTCAACCTCCTGCTTCGCTGGGTCACCTAAGCCAGACAAACTGTCGGGGGGCAAGTCAGTCCTCGCAGCTTCGGATAGTAATCCTGGCAGTAAGAGGCTGATAGAGCAGGTCCATTCAAAGGCTGTGGCACTGGCAGAGCAGAGGAGCTCCATCCAGGCCGGGGATAACAACAATGTAATCACTGCTCCTGAACAGGTTAGTCCTCGACATGGGGCAGCTGCAAAAGAGGCAAAACAGAGAAATGGAGCTGCAGATAGCGCTGCTGTCAAAAGGACCTCAGCAAAGACAGGGATAGAGGGTGAAAGGAGTCCCAAGAAACGTCCTGCCACTTCTTCAACGTCATCCAGCTCTCTGTCTCCTGCGTCGCCAGCCGTCGACAAGTCACCGTCTCGAACACAGACCAAGACTGCAGCATCAACATCAAACCCCAAGGACAAAGGCGACGGACCTCCTAAAACTGGCAAGGCTGGTTCCTCGAAAACAGCAACACCCTCCAAAAAAGGGTCATCTCAAACCCCAGAGGTGTTACGTCCTGACTCCGCCCAACAGAGGAAGAGTGGTTCTCCAGGATTACAAAGCTCAAATCCTCCAAAAAGGACATCACCCAGAGGTGGAGGCGAGAAAAGCTCAGCCTCTGCAAGGACTAGAGCAGCAGACAGGAGCACCAGCCGTGAATCATCACGGGCCAATGCGGTGTCAGAGAGAAAGGTTAACCATGGAGGACCTTCTTCCAGGTCAAATGCTGGCAGTAAAAATGAGGGCAGGTCGAGTAGAGCAGCGGAGAACAAGGCAGCGGCCCGGAACTCGAGTAGTAGCTCGTCCATGGCGAGTCTCCGATCCTCGAGTGTGGGCGTTTCATCCGCAAGCGCAGCCCCACCATCAAAGGGCCCACGCAGGAACAGTAAGACAGAGGACAAAGGTTTGTCCTTCTTCAAAACTGCTCTTAGGCCCAAAGAGACCCGCAAGTCAGCTGATGGTGGGAAATCAGGCACTGGAGAGGCAAAAGGAAGTCCAGAAGATGGTGTCGGAGATGCAGTTAAAGAGGGAGCCCCGCACGCAGCGAGCAGGAAAACCCAGAATGTGGCATCAGACGCTCAGACTAACGTGACCACAGCCAAAGACAAGGACTCCGCGAAAGCGTCAGCCGCAACTAAGCATTCGCTGATGCCCTCCACAAAGTCCAAGCTTTCTGGAGCAGAAGCAACCACCCAGTCCTCCTCCAGCTCAAAAGACCCTCAGAAGAAAGAGCCTGCTAAAAAGACAATGCAGTCCAGAAAAATCCCCATCAACCCTACTCAAACTAGCCAGAGGTCCAAGTGATGTTCTTTTGAGGACCTGATAACAATCTCTCAAGTGCAGCTCTGAGGTGCTTTACCATCAAACTAGGCTGAGTGTCTGACCAACATCTTTAAAGCACCTGTAGCTTTTCAGTGGTTACTGAATACCAGCTGCCATACTGGACACCTCCTGTCCACATTGTTAAATAGTTATTTAGGAATGGATTTTAACAAAGCACTTTGTATGGATTGCATTGATTTTGAGGAATATTATACTGTATTGTAAATAAGCATGGACTGCACATGTATTGAAATTATTGCCTTGTTCTGTCTGTAGCATAGTTGGGAGAAGTACATCTCAGTAGGGGGTGGAAATAAAAGTGACTTTGCACAAGATGGAGAGCAAGTATAATGGCGGAAAGAAACTTTTGAAATATATCAAACATGGACTACTCTGTCACCAAAGGAAGTTTACTGGCAATTTTTAACATGCTGATGCAGTGAAACACTGATTTATTTCCAAAAATCTTTATGTACAGCTCTCCTTCAGTATCGAGAGCCACATGTCAACAACAAACATCAGTGCCTCAGATAATCATAGTGAAGTATTTAATCGAAATTGTATACCTGCAGATATTGGTAAATTTATAATTCAATTTTAATATTTATTAAGCACTGAAAATGTAATTTCAAGTAAAACACAATTAAGCCTATTTAACCTGAACTGCTGTTTACATACGCTCCTTGATGTAGTAATTGTGCAACAGCCTTTAAGAAGTTTTTTTCTGCAGCCAGAATCAGACTGTCATGAAGAGGCCGGGGGAGAAGAGCAGGAATGAAGCATGTGTCGTTGGTGTTAAGTGTCTGGAGCCATTGGTTTTTAATAATTCTTAAATGTTTGTGTTTTATTTACCAGTAAATAATCTCTTCCCCCCTCAAGACAACCACCCGCCCATCCACCCACCTATCACCACCTCTGCCCTCCAGCTGCCGATGCCAACACTTACCTGCGGTGCCCATGGGGAGGGATCGGCCTCCTCAAACTGCCAGACATCTCCAAACATTCCTCCCAGATGAACACAGGGTTAGTGTAAAAAGCCACTACGCACACACACAACATTATTCAGAGACAGCTGGGTTTTTGCCTTCGTTCTAACACCGTACATGTACATAGAGCGTCAGGGTGCGTGTGAGTCAGTCCATTCTCTGTCCGTCACGTGGCATCACAGCTTGTGCATATCTTTAGCTTGCATTGACGAGTAGATCAACACTGAACGCACTGACATAGACTGAGAAAAAGAGATCACCATTCATGAAGTATACGACAGTTGTTGCATGATAAATCGCTTATGCATGCACTTAACTATGCAAGCAGACTCTTGCTTATGCCCACACTGAGTATGTAGAAGTGCTACTCTTGGATGTGTATATATTTCTAACTGTATATTTTTCCAGATGCCAGCATCAGAGAGCATGTTAAGGCATACTTTATTAAAGCTTTGTTTGCACATTTCTTCAGATCAATATACATTTTGTATGAATGATAAGTATTGCTCATTCACCCTCTCAAAGTAAATCAACTCACTTGCAAATTAATGTTTTCTGTATTGTATTCATTTTCCCCCTGACAAATCCAACTTTAGACTGATTTTAAAAGAGAAGAAAACATTTTGTATGTTTTTTTGGCAAAACACTGCTGCAGTTTATAACTTGTGGTAAAACTGTTGTGTATCATCTGTAGCGGTTTGAGTCTTATCCGAGAAATTCAAATGACCAGTAGATCTAATAATGCCCGGCTCATTTTCTGGTTCTGAACATGTATGTTTTCTTTTGTCGGGGTATGCTGGGACACTTCAATACAATATGCTGCCATGATGACCTCAGTCTTCTGCTTTTGTCTGAAGATCCATAAAAGCAACAATGTGCAATATATTCTCTAAAATCTGTTGCTCCGATTTTACGTTTTATATGATGAAACCTTTAAAACTAACAATATTATAACAGATGATCTTGACTATAATACTGTATATGATACCATCTTGAATTTTACACTGTGACCGATCGCACTTGAAGGCGTCATTGACTAAATTTGTTAATGGAGTCCCACCAAACAGAAATTGATAAACGATTAAACCTAACAATTATAGATCTTCTGATCTACTAAGTGTCACATTAAAGGAGGAGTGTGCTTCATTTGCCCTTGCAGCTGGACCATAAACTTCTTTACAGCCTTCCGGCACATGGTGCAGAATAAATCTAAATATTATCTTCAGTGCCTGGTGGCTACAGTGTGTTGATACTGTGGTATTACACCCAACACATGCAGTGTATAAACCCACTTATGTACAGTATGTCACATCCACTTGAAAGTGAAACCTTGCAGTGTTGATGGTATAAAGAGGGATGTATACATCTAGTCAAATGCTATGAGGAGTTATTTATTTTCACAAATGCATGAGAACAACCTTTTTATTTTTCCATTTATATTCTGTGGCATAATGTAATTTTTTGACATGTACTGTGTTCGTCTTTTTTTGGGGTGGGGGGTAGAAGCGTGTGTTGGCATTGGTTTGGCAATGCAAGACAAACGTCAACAAAATAAAAAATAATGTCATAAAATAAAATTTTGTCCACATATGCAGGTCTGGGTGATTTGTTGTGCGCTTCCAGATTTTGTGTGGCTGCTACCTCTTGGGTCACATTTCTCTGTTGCTCCACTTGGTGGTGCTCAGTGTTTGTTTGAAAACCCCCAGTAAACGGGAACATAATGAGCTTGGATGATAAAACAGCACTCAACATGAATTTGTCCATGAGAAATGCCCTTCAGTTTGAACTTGTGGGATTATTAAGATATATAGTAGCGTCAGATCTAATGCTGTCAGTGACAGAGATGATATGTTATTAGACTACAGCACCATCATTTATTTAGAGCTGATTCAATTGTGGTTTTATTAGTTTGGCCCAAGGCTGGGCATATTAAGTGTTAATGCTGCCTCTTTGTCTTTCTGTTCTTGTAATTTTGTAGAGCAGTCATCAGTTTTGAGAATTACATTTTCACCCTCTCACTCCTCACCTCTTGTGTTGTCTGATAAGTGATGAAATTTTAAAAAATGCCCTGTGGTGTGATGGGGCTGCAACATGCTTCTCCCAGCATGCAGCAGCAGGAGGTGGAAGGCTCTGCATTGTTTCTCCTATCAGAATCGAGTATTTGTCTGCTATTCTAAAGGAAAATATGTAGTTGCGTAATAAAAAAAAAATGAATACATGTATGTAATTAGAAAATTCACAGACTGCAACCCGGCACAAGATCATTCTGTAAGGGAGCCAGGCTTCTCTAGTGCTGAGATCAATAATCATTTGCCAATTGTATCAGCTCCAAGAGAACATCATTAGCAAGACCTCAATGGAGAATCCAACAACTTTTATCTGGATTTAACACATAAATCGCAACATTACCCCTCTTGACTCCTCAATATAATGCGTCTCACATGCTGTAATTAGTTTACATGTTTTTCTTTTGCTACATTAATGTGTTTGATGCATTGTAGAGATGCAATCTAATCTTATTGATCAATGCAATCTTGGTATCTCCCGGGGCCAAATTCGATCCCTAATGCTGCTGCTAAGTCTCCATTTTGAGAAAGTCTCGTCCCTGAATGGATGGAGAGGACGAGCAGGATTTTCATGATTAGCTTTCACTTTTTCTCTGCTTGCTGTTTGGTTGGATCGATGCATTGAGTGCTGTGGTGAAGGCGACATGAAGGGGGTGGCCGCAAAATCATAACCACTTTCATGACACAGTCTTACACTTCCACGGGACAAAACAATCCAGTAGCCCTGCACCATTATGAAACTACGTCATATTTTACTGAGACTCTGAAGACCAGTGTTGTGGTGGCATTGGACCAATAATAACATATTTGGAGGACAGTATCTTAAATCATATTGTAAAACAATATATATTACATCACAGATGAAAATACATCACAAATTTGCCAATACTCAATAGCATGAGAGCACAATATCAGTATCTGTAATACCACCATGTCTATTGTGATTTATTTACATGATATAATGATATAATAATCCTGTCCTAGCTACAGGTGGTGAAACCCCAGAGGATTATGGGACAGTTTAAACCAGGCCTAAGCATCTCATAAACACCCACACACTCATCCATGTTGATAAGAAGAAAAAAAACAAAACAGGATAGATGTTAGACTTTGCAGACGCGAAGAAAACTTTGAAAAGCTGGTGTTAGTAGCTGAGTTGAATACACCTCAAGTCTGATATGTTGGTATTTATAGATCAGAGGGAATTCAGAAGTTTTTCTCAGTGTGAGAAAGAGAGAAAGAAAAAAAAAAGCCTTTTGAGTGAGTGGTGTGTAAATTTTTGTGTTTTCTTAGGACGACTGCAGCAAAATCAAACGTTTCTTTTAAGAATTATCTTAGAATTAGAAATATATGATGTGAGACTATGTATATGTAAGACTGAAGATCATGTTCATTCTCTGAATTCATACTGACAATCCACCTGTTCAGTGCTTTGTCTGGTAAAACCACTATCTAATAATGTTGGCTAATATTAACACACACACACTTTACATGTCCTGTATGTAACAGACAAAATCTTGTAACACTGCCATTCCTCATTTTAGCTTGAAGCCGGCGGCTGCAGTGACTGTTATAAAAGACTGTGTGGCTGGACAGGAGGCCCAGCGTGAGCGGCATGTGTCTACACAAGAGGCGTTCAGGTACAGCTCTGAGATTTTAAGATATTCCTTTTTGTTTGGAAGTGCTCAAAGCCCAGTGTCACCATAGACTGTGCTGTACAATATGGTTATGTGTGTTTGTAATAGATAATAATTAGTTCTTCAATGTAAAAAAAAAAAGACAAATTTGCATTAAAATTGTAATTTACAATATTTAATTCTTAAACTACACAAATATATTTGCTGTCCAGTGCATTGGTATTGATGACATGTAATTTGTGTGTGTGTGTTTGTGTGTGGACCATTAGCCAAAGTGACAGATGCTTCATAGTTTAACCACCAGTTTTCATAATGCTGAGGGAATTTAAGGTTTCCTCCTTAAGGACCCTCAGCATAACTGAGACTGCTGTAGTATTAATTAAAACAACTTCACTTGTCATAAAAATCCTAATAAGAGAAAAATCTCGTGAACCTGAATGAGAGAGTTTTCTATTTCTCCTAGTTAATTATTGATGAACATTCCT
>OMNW01018729.1:0-12831 GCA_900303245.1 Selene dorsalis | reverse complement strand
AGAGTGTGGGAGAGACAGAGAGAGAGAGAGAGAGAGAGAGAGAGAGGAGAAAGAAAGAGAGAGAGAGAGGAGGATGTTCACATCTGGAGTTGCTCCATGGCACTTTCACTGGGGGGTCAGCTCGACACACAGCCCCCTCTGGATTTATTGGAAGAAGGAGACGGGCAGGGAGGTGACAGCTAGCAGGAAGGGTCAGAGGGAGACAGTTAACTGTATCATATGGTGCGTGCACTCTACGAGCAAGTTAAACTTTATCAGCTAGTGAGAGGGGAGAGATGTGGTGATATGAACTTTATAGCAGCCTTTTGTTAAGCATTGTTCTCTTTTTCCTTGAATGTGATCTTTGTTATCACCACTCCCAGGATCAAACCAAGTTCCCACAGACTTGGTCACTTCACCCAAAAGACATTTGCCTCACAGTTTTGGTGCAAGATCTAACACTTAACTTCAACCCTCATCGCAAAAACAAACAGTGTGACTTGTATTAAGACTCCAAAACATGACAGTAGTAACAGAATTATATGAGGTCAGACTCCTTCACACATTTTAAGTCAGTAGTCTGCACACTTAACACAGCTCAGGAAAGTTTCATCACGGCTGTTCTTATCAAAGTTTAACTTTAATGTAAAACTGAACATGTCTTCTCAGTGAAAACCACTGCAGAGACATTCAGTTTTGTTTGACATGCATTTAAAAATTCTATCCATTTCTATAAAATCCAAATTGAACCAAAAACAGTGGGTATTTGGTGCAACACATGGTCATTTGCATCACTTCCTTTTCATCTGTAATCTGTCGAGTGATTGCAGATAGTCCAGAAAAACAACATGTTACAGCCTTTAAGGTGTCAAATATGCCTTTTGTGGTCATCTGTGGCCCTCAGTCTAAAGTGCTGCTTGGTACAGCTTCTGATAAAGACGATTAACAAACCCTACTCTTTGAGATTTATTTTAATGCTTTGTTCTAGAAAAGACAACAGCAATCATGCCTCTAATGCAAAAGCTGTTGACTGCCATGGTGAATGAATAACCTTCACTTTGAACATTAAATTTTTGCAAACATTTCTGCAATCCTTACCACACCATGCATGTAAGAAGGGTAACAATTGCATATGTACAGCAAACCATGAATCACAGATAGCACAGGTCAGGGCTACTTGTAAAGTCTATAAAAAAGTCTGAGAAGAGGAGTGAGGCTGATAGGATCATGTTAATACAGGCTCAGATCCCAATGGTTTACTGAAAGTTGGGTCCATAAAAACAGCAGTAAGGGATGATTAGCACAGACCCCATCTGTATCGTTCCCAGATGTCTGCGCTTACCCAGCTGAACATCAGAGGCACTTATCACAGTTTCAGAGCAAAGCTGAACCTCAGAATCCCAAGTAAATGTGATGCGACAAAACTACTTTTTTTAATGTATTGAGGACAGTCAGTTAAAGAGTCTGAGCCCTTTCTCTTTTTTAAACCAAGAGTACAAAATCCTTTTTTTAAATTTTTTTTTTTTACTGCGTAACCATCCATCATCTGTGGCCATTACAACATTTTATTTTCAGCTCCTGTCTCAACTGATTAATGATTACATATTGAGATTAAATGAAAATTTTTATTACAAAATTACATCAAATTTTGACTACAGAATACAACAGTTTGTGAAACAATAAAACGCTTTCATATGATCGTTGTCAAGCTACTGTCTGAATGCAAAAACTAATCAGATTTCTCCTGCAGTTCGCATCGAAGTATGCAGAGTTGAAGTGAGTTGATGCCTGAGGTTATAGGAGAAATTAGATTATTCCATGTCACGCATCTTCTTGATCATGTGATTGAATTCATTATGGAAATAGCCAACAAGTCTACAGCCAAAAGTAGTACATTTGTGTATAGGCATAACCAGTCACATGAAGCAGCACCAGTGAAGCGCTGTTGAAATTGAGAAGTAATGATTTTTTTTTTTCTCTTTGCTATGTTTTTCCATCACTTCCAGTCAATAATGTAAGTACCCTATATCTTGCTTAACACCTTTTTAAATCTTCTCAGTGTGTTATGTTCTGTGACCTCAGGTAATTCCCAGCATAGTTTTGACAAATAGCAAATGATGCACAGGCCTAATTAGCTACAAGTCAAAACATCTGTGTGAGTGTGTATTTGTAAAGCATCAGGACTGTCAAAATCAATCTCTTGTTGTGTATTCTTGGTGTATTATCACTTCAGTTCTCCAAAATGTTGGTGAACATACATCAACTACTGACATACAGTCAACTAACATATTCAGCGTTTTGACATGCACTTTATCATCATGGACCAGGATTTACAACCTGCTTTCATGTGAGAATCATGGATAGTCTGACAACCTTGTCTGTCTGTTTCCACGTGTGCATCATTCAGCCCTATGACACAGAATTGGATTTAAAATACAGAGAAGACACTCAATGAGTTGATAAATGACATAATGAATGAATGACCATCCTGCTGTTTTTCATTTGGCAAAGATCAAAGCAGACGTAATCAGAGGAGCTTATGTGAGCCAACAGCAGCACATGTTGTGATAGGTCTGTTTAGGAGAGCAGGTTTAGCAAACTAAATTCAAACCTGAGCTGAACTCAGCTGCCAAACTCGGAGCTTGTGGTTTCAGAGCAGGGGAGACAAGAACTAGTTAAATCAGTTCACCCTGCGTAAAGCTTGATCATCAGAGGATTAAAAATGACCTCATATAGTGTAGGTAAGTTAAAGGTTGTGCGGAGAGCCTCAACTGCATTGCTTTATGTATAGCCTTCACTGTGAATTTATATATTTGGATATCTATTTTAGCAGCTAACATGCATACCATGTTTCTGTATCAAAGCAACAGCAAAAACATATTGCACAACGACAGCTACGTTAAAACACAGATATTGAGCTTGATATTTCTTTTACAGTAAAGCCGTGCTCTGAATAGGCTGTAAAATGCGATCATGGTTTTCCTATACTGATATTTAATTTGTAATCTGTGTTTGCATGTGTCACATTCAGACCAGTAGCCACATATCATATTGTTAACATGACAGATCTACAACCAACCACTTTGCTGCAATGGTTCAGTGCTTCATGAAGCTTCATCTCACCATCACCGAAGTGAGTCATCTTCCCATACAAATGAGATCTCTGACAATATAATAGTCGTATAATCTGAAGCCCGACACTGTAGCCTGTTAAAAGAAACTAACCTCCTGGGCCTGGAAGGTGATTTTCTATCTGCAGTCACAGTTTGGGTGAAGTTTCGACTTTGAGGTCCTCAGGGGACCACTCCTCACCACACGAGGGCAGGCTGTAAATTCAAGGAGCTGTGGTCAGCTCCGGTTCCTCGGTGCAGCGCTCGTTCCGTTTCCTGCTCACCTGTGTCCTCGAGGTTCTCACAGAGTCCAACAACCGACAACCAATGACCTGCGGCCCACGGAAATACTGAAAGGCGCCAAAAACAAGTGAGTGTTCACCATTTATTTTACAGCAAATGTGTGCGTTTGTATGTGTGTGTGTATGTGTGTGTATAGTCTATAGCCCATTTTCTTACAGTGGATAATTAAGCAGCATTCCACACTTAAACATCTAAATACCGATACATCACCACATTTTGTGCTCACTGGATGTGTGTCGATTTTACTTTCATTTTAGCATGTATAAAAAAGACTGAGCCACGGGAAAAAAAACAAACCAGATGCTGAAGACATGGCCCTCATAACAGTGGATGTTCTATTGCTGAAGGTATCTCTGGATGAAGTTTACGACTCAGGGGCCTAAATGATGAGAGGTGAGCTATTCAAATGAACAATTTACCCTTTTGCTTTGTTTGTGATGGACAATATGTCTTTCTCTATAGTAAAAGCTCAGTATGTCCACAGTGTGTTGTATGAGCATCAAGGGGCAAGCAGCAAGGGGTGAGAATATATTTCAGAAAATTGAATGATTGTGCCATAAAACAGAAATACTCAAACAGATTATCATCAGGGAATGATAAGACATCCAGGTGGGGTCTGTTCACCTTCTCATAACACATGTCTATGGAGTATATGTGCTTCAGTATCAGCTGGCTCTTGCAGAAAAGCCCTCATTCTGTCTGTCACTTCCTTTGGTATGTGGACTTCAGCTAAAGAGGATAACTCACAACTGACACAGTTGGGCTAAACTGACTTTTTGAAACCAGAATCCCGATTTCTCTCATCTCTGATTCAGCCAAGCGAAGTTTCATTAAATCCTCTTTTTGAGACAGAGTCCTATGTGATGTCTAGACAAGCACAGCACAGCATGAGTCATTTGTACATTGCCACTGTTAATCTCTGAGCTATACTCCATCAATTTAATTTGTCAGGTTGAAGATGATAGACAAGTATTTGCTCTGATCCGTCACATTTCTCATGTGAAGCAATGTTAAACATGGAGAATAATCTTTGTAAGTCAGAGTCATTTTACAGGTGGCTACTGTTTGAAGTCCCATTGACTGCATCTGTGGTAACTGACACCTGGTAGGAATAATGACTGTGCGTCTCTTACTAATTGGGAAACACCCGTGTGTGTGTGTGTGTGTGTGTGCGGTATGTAGTATGGTGTGTGTGTGCAGTATGGTGTGTCATTTGCTGATCCAGCCTCTTAAAGCAATTTCAGAAGAAATACTGCGTCTGGACGCTATTTTCATAACAAACCATATTTTTTCCCTTGATTTCATTTTTTTTGTGACTTTACAAACAAAAGTTAAACTGATGTTGGATAAATGCTGATAAATCCTGAGTTTCTACAGATAGATGAGCAAGGCCTACAAAGGGCTGAGTAAGCATTCCTACAACTATGTTTAATCACTGGCCATGACTCCGAGAAGGGGATTGCTTATCGCTCTAACTCTTCTGAATTAGGTGTCCACTGAGAGCCCCATCTTCACAAAACCTCTTAATCAATCCAGGCACAAAGAGTGGAACTAAAAGAGTGTGTTATAACTCAGTTATCAGGAGTGACACAACAAGAGCTGAAACCCAGTCAGCAAGGAGGGGCAAGGTGTCTTTGTTTTTCAGACCAGACTCAACACTTGGTTTCTGTATTGTGTGTGAGTCACTAGGCTAGTGAGTGCAATAAAAAAAAATCCATGAACACTGTAGAGACAAGTTTGTTTTATGTGGGAATCAAAGTAATTGTGCTTCTTGTGTACTGGTTGTTGTTAAAGGATTACCTTCAAGACCACAATAAAACGAATACTCTCACAAGGATTTGACTGAATAAAAATCTTGTAGAGTCAGCCTATTGACTTCTCAATGTTAATCATCAGAAACATCTGATGAAGTAGCTGCTTTGTGCCTTGTGTTTATTGTGTGTAGTTTGAGAGGCACAAGAGACATGCAACAAGTTTTGACAGAAAAATTACTTTTCAGATATTTTCCACAATGGAACATGGAAGCTGCCACAAACAGTGAAACTCCTCAGCCATACATTTCAGCCATCATGGTTTCTTCCTGCTCTCCCCTGGCCTGTGTCATTACTGAGTTTAGCGTTAGGTGTCCACTTGACAAAGTACACTGGTCCACCGCAGTCAGTCTGTAGTATGTAACCTCAGCAGACATGGGTTAACCCCAAATGAGAAAATGAGAGCTTATACTCTCATTGGTAATTCAGCTTAGCTCAGTGACTATTTCAAATTCAATTCAATTTCAAATGTTATTTGTCACGTACACAATCATACAATGTGTAGTGAAATGTCTGAACTGTGGCTTTGCTACTGCAGAGGCTGGAGAACATAGTGATGGAAAAATTAAGGCACAAAAATGTCAGTTTGCAGTTCAACTTTCAACTCTTGAATTTGATAAGATAAAATATGGTTAAAAAAAAAGAAAAAAAGTTGCAACTATGAGTTAAAAGGAGTTTCTTCACATGCGTGTTATTCCCCAACTGTGTTTGCATGATGCAGTTGAAAGTCATCAATATATGTCATGAATGGAGTAGTTAGTCGTAGTTGCCACCACCTCTAGCAGGCTATTTGTGTTGTTTTGAAACACTGAAATCCATGGTCCCCAGAAGATGGGTCCCTTTAACTCTGACTTTTCATCTAACACCACATTTGTGGTTTTAACTGAACTTTTGTGGCAGTCCTTTGAATAGTTGTTGATAGACGGACAGATGAACCTGCTGTAGGGCCAGTAGTGAAGTTGTGTCTTTTCCCATTTCATAATTCCCTGGGCAGTAATGGATAAAGAAGAGGACTTCTCATTTATCTGCTGGTTTTCATGTTTTGTCTTAATTTGTTCTGCCATTTTGTCTGAACCACAACAGAAAATAGGACTCCGTAGTGGAGAAGTTAAAGCCATGGACACTGTACTGAAGGAGTATGTGCTGTGGATGGAGAAATAAAAAAAACCAAAAAAAAAACATACATCCGTGTCCCAAGCTGATGTTCGGGGCTGGTGCTTGTTGGCGAGGTTTGGAGTCTGCCTCTGTGGCTTGGCCCAGGCTTTCATCCTCTCCATTCACTCCAATCTGAGGTCAAGGAGTTGGGCTTGCTTGTGGGAAGTGCGTATACTGTCTTGTAATGAGCGCTCTCAGCAGGAAAACAAAGCCTTGTTTTTCCAGAGTTCACTGCTGGATGCGCCCACCACTCTGATCTGACCTCTGTTAAAGTCCCTCTGTTCGAGAGAATGACACTGTAACACTGGGCAGGATCACTGCAGGTTTGCTGTTTAAACAAGAAGCTGAGGTGTTAACACGCCATCGATGTAAATGACACATGTAGAAGAAAGCTGGTGGGCAAAACCACTCCATGCTGATAGTGAGCAGTCAGTGTTCTGAATATAGTTCATTTGTATTCAGTATTCGTGCTTCACGCCCACACTGCTATTTCTCACATTCTGCAATGCAAAATGTTTTCGAAGACCCTTTCTTGTTTGTTCTGCTGCCATTTACTGCCTCACCATACATTTTTACACTTTTAAAGGTTTGATGTGGTTTTTTTGGAAAGAAAACCATCTATTAATGTGGGAGGGTAGGAATGTGATAAATTCTTATAAAGCAATACAGGCATGAGCATCCTCGGGACACAAGAATATTTCTCACAACTATTGTCTGCAAGTATTGGGACTGTGGTTTTGAGCTTTGCCCTTGTTGGTATTTGGTCTGGGGAAGCTAATAAAAAAAAAAGAACAACTATAATGCTGTGCAGAATGATGTAAAACCCTATTCTTTGCATCTGAGGAGGAGAACATATGGTGTCAGCACTCTTTGGAAAGTTTGCAAACAGTATTAAAAATATACAGCAGTCAAGCTTATATCTTGAATGCTTTTTTTAAAATGTTTTTCGGACTTTTTACGTTTGAAGGCAGCTTTGAGGTTGAGCACTACAGGTGCCTGGAGAGACAGTTTGTCAGCGGGTGAGAAGAAGTTACAGGCAGTGGTTTTGAAATGCACTAAGGATGATGGAATAACAGCTGTATCAACCAGTTACAGGAATCCATACAGCAATGAAGCATGAATCACAGTTCACTGATTGTCCAGTGATTGTTAGAAATGAATACAACCGTCACAATCAGGCTCAACGGTGAGCGTGGAGAGACAGATCAAATGAGGGAGAGTTGCTGACAGGAAATGAAAGACCTTTTGATTGCATTTCTGCTTCAGTGAGATGTACGGTTGGCAGTGAAAACATTTCTACTGTAGGATGTTTGACTCTGTACGGCTTCATGAGACAGAGGTGAAATGAGGATAAAATAGAAGTTTGCTGCACCTGTATTTTCTTTATTCTAAAGGTGTCAGATGAACATTCACACTTGGTTCTCTTTCAGTGCAGTAATCAGTATGTCCTACTGCAGTGTAGTCGTACTGTTGGCAGCTGGGCAGCTCTGTTGGAACAGTTGTTGGGAGATGAGATGTCTGGAATGAATAGTTGGAGGAGTGGAGTGACCATGGTTGACTGTAATTCAAAATGTCTGAAAGACTTAGTATTTAAAGAACAAAACAAAACAATGGGAGTGTCCAGCTCTTTCTATAGGAGTTATCTGATTCCTTTTTCAGTTCAGGTTAAAAACAGAACATGAATAAGTGCTGGATTGTAAAAGAGTAAAGGTATGGTAACACAGCTTGGTTGTCTAGCACCTATCGATTTGTCTTTCAGTTATTTAGACAATCAAATTATTGAGATGAGATGCTGAGGTCATCTGATTAATGTTGTAAATTGTGAAATGAATACATAGAGTGTTTTTTTCACAAAAAATAAACACTATAAACCACATCAAGGAACTGGAGGAATCCAATGCAGGACGTATATGGAAAGTTTAGGACAGAATACAAAAGCCTATCTATCATCAGCAAGGCCACAAGTAGAAGCCACAGTACACAGATTGTGACCGATTTTTATTTATGACTTTTATGGTGTACGAGGAAAAAATTGATTATTTTACAAATATCAGCAGAGATTAATCGTGACATATGGGTCACATCATGAAAATGACATGTATGACTTCATCAACATAATGATGGAGTACAACAACAAAGATTCTTTTTGTTTTTCTCTCTTCTTTTGGCGTCACTTCCATGTCCAAAAACTTCTCAAGCTTTTTTGACAGTCCTCTGGAAATGGAACAAATCCATTTATTACTTTTTTGCATTTGATCTTTGCTATGATCTCATGAATAATACAGCATACCATACCACAATTTCAGAAAATAATCCCTCTTCACATATTGGCAAGGGATTGCCATTAAGTGTTTTATGTGTAAATAGCCCCCTCTTGTGGTTAGTTTTTTCATTGCATTGTCTGACATAAAATGCACCACAAGACTGTGTGATGGTCTTGTGCAATAAAAATGAAGTCACCAAACCTCTGTCTTCACCCTAACCACACCATTGTCTAGCCACATCCTTCCTCAGGCCACAGACTGTAACTGTCATGATACTGTCGATTTAAAGTCACGATCACTGGGTTAGATCCAGTGACCGAGTAGGACAGTGACATCAACTATGTTACTACTCTTTTATTTGATTATTCTGAATATGCAATGCATGTATTATAGAATATACAGAACTCGAAAAAAGTTAAGGATATTGACTTTCGGGTGAAATTTATGGAAAATGTAAAAAGTTCATGCTACAGCGATGAAAGTAGGGCATTGAAGTAGTCATTTGGAAAGGTATTTCTTCTATTGAACAAAAGCTGACAACAGTTGTGGGTATACCACAACAAAAATGTCAGTGTCTCAATAAGTTGTCATGAAGCTAAAGGACGTCCACTTCTCTGCCTTTCTGTGACTCTCCCAGTCTCTCTGTGTCCCTGTTCAACCTGATGATGACACTCTGTGATACTCTGTGATACTCTAAACTCACTCAGGGGACTGTGAGGTGTGGTCTTGGTCTCATGATGTCAAAATGTGAAAAGCATGATGAAGAGGACTGTTTAAATACAAACCGTCATTGAACCAGAACATTTAATGGTGGATTCATGGATCGGACACTTGTGTTTTTTTGCTTTTAATCACCTTGTTAGAGAACAGCATGTTATAAGCGCTGAAACACTGAACAGTCGGACATGTGCATTCAAAAGTTTAGAGAAGGTCAAATTAAGTTCACCTGTAAAGATTATAGTGCATTTTAGGTGCATTCTGAAATTTCATCTGAAAGCCAAATATCCCAAACTTTTGTGAGTTGTGTAAATGGACGTTCGGTCGTGATTTGCTATCAAGGGCCATAGAGGCCAAGCTGAATGCAGCTTTTCACTTTCAAAATTGCAAGTCAACAAATTTTCCTTAGTAAGACAAGTTTGACATTTTGTCCTGTTTTCACCCATGACTGCTGTATGTTAGGAGGCATGGTTTAAAATAATCATATGACAAAGAATTTTCTGAATGGAAAATTTGGTATATCTAATAGAAGAAAGTAAAGCGTGATAATCTTTGCAACTCTTCTGTTTTATCTCTCTCTCGAAATGCTCACCATCAAATGTGCTGTAGATGTTGCTCTCCTTCCCTTGTTTTACTGATCATCTCCAAAAGGGGGCAGTATATATCAAATCACTTTATCACATCTGCCGTTCTGTATAACTTCTCCTGTATGAAGAGTTTAAGACCCTGTTGTCAAGTCACATTTGTGTAAAATTAAGCTTCTTTAATAGGAACAAAATCCCTTTAAGTCTGCTGCTTGTCCAGTGCTTTCCTTGGGTTTCCACTTCTTTGTCGTCAAACATTTGTTTGATACATCAGTGATTCTCCAGGAGAAATCTCAAGTTTACCACGAAGGTCCCTTGCTCATCGCGTCTCAGTTCTGATTTCCATTTCAAGCATTTTGTCTTTTTTACTGTCATCAGATGCTGATATGCTCTTTTCACAAAGGGTGTTGGCTTCCCCATAACATGAAATAGTTTTGTTATTTTTGATTTAGCAGCCCTGCCAGCCTTTTATAGATATCTGTTGCTGATCAGACATGTCAGGCTGTCAGTGTTGATGTACAATGCTTTGGAATATTTTAAAATCGAAGAGGACATTTTCTCTTTGTAGATTTCCAGATTCAGCCTCTCAGATCTTGAGCCATAAAGAGAGGACGGTTGTGGAGTTTTAGAGATGGAAATTATCATGGATCAGTGGGATTGCTGATCTTTAAAGAGCTGGAAGCCACTAAAGTGAGAGGAGAGAGTCCAGTGGATACTGTTGGCAGTCACTGGTGACTCAGTTGGAGACTCCTGTAGCCTCATGTACCCCTGACCTCCTGTTCACCCAGATGATGACGGGGAGGTTTCTGCAAGAGTTATGTCACTGAGGCTGTGCATTATAATGGAACTGAGGAACATGGCAAAGGAAATACTGTTGCAGGCTAACAGTTATTTCTCTCAGTTTCTGATGAAACATTGTTCTAAAAATGAATAGAAACCGAGACTGAGAGGCCAGGTCACCCCAAAATGAGTTTTCCATTCACAACTTTCATCATGTTCACCAGTATTCTGATACAGGTAAGTTAAGATGAGATACATTATGAGATGAGATACATTATCTCTGGGAAGCAATGTTGCAGCTACTTATTATTTTTCTCCTGGGTTTACTGTAAAAAAAAAAGGCATTCGTACCAACTGACAGGATACAAGAGTATAGAAGTTCACTCTTGACCCAGGAAGCTGTGCATGTGACTTGCAATTTGTGGCACATCTCTTTTCTATGCAGTAATTCCTTTAGTCCTGGACCTGGGCAAAGTTTAGCACACAATTTAATTATTAATGATAATATGCAGTCATGAGTCAATTAATTTTTTTCAGAACTTCCAAAGTTTTTCCAAGTTTTTTTTTTAGCTGCAATGTGTAAAATACAATCATCTTATTTGCATTTCACACAACTCATTAATCAATATTCCTAGGGTCATCTGAAAACACCTGATCCAGCTAGATACCTGAGACCGTGGGGTGCAGATGAAAAAGCTTGTTTAGGGTCTACCCTAATGGCAAGAGACCTGTCAGTCAGTTTGAGAGTGATATCAGGTTCATAGTTAGAGTTTGGTATAGTAGTGGTACCCTTTTGTTTACATTTGGATCAGAGATTGTGTGTTTAAGTCAAGCATGGTCATGGGTGTTTCCTATTGACGTGATGCACTCCCTGGGGCCTGGCCTAAAGGCCAAACTAAAGTAATGAAATCATTCAGTGTTAAGCATCTTGGCAAATCAAGGGCACCCATATACTCTAAGGATTTACCATTCATTTCTCTAGGAAAACACGGGGATGGGGAACAAGAGAGTGGAAAAAAAGAGGGAGTGGGAGGTGAGGGAGAGCTCCGTCCATTGGAGCCAGGGTAAGAATTTATGGTCAGGAAGAGCGATGAATGTGTAATTTACGGTGCATACTCTACCATTCCCCCTGCCCTCCCCTTTAGTAATGAGAAACAGCTGTTTTGTTGTAGGGCCAAGGCATGGTATACCCCCTCCCTTCTGGCTATGACACACCATTAGTTTTTATTTCTGTCTCTGCTTTTATGACCCCTGCCCAGGCGCCAGCATTTGGCCAGTGATCGGGACCATCACACCATCTAAGCTCGTCCACCTCCCAAGATGGTCTCTTGTTGCCTAGGAGAAGACCATACCATAACCATTGAAGTTACCTGGAGCTAGCTAGCATCATACACTCAGCAGAAATCTTTTCTTTTCGCTTTGCAGTTTTGATTTGGAAAATAAGAATTGTACAAATTCCCCTGGTGAAATTATAGAGATGGACCTTCTTTGTCATGCATTTGCTTCATCTGTAAAACGAGTAAATGATTAGTGTTATTGTTATAATAATAACAGTCATATTCATCTTGTTTTGGCCATCATTATGTTATGTAACTGTACTCACTGAAGTAATTGCTGAGATCTGAAAACAAGGCAACACAAGCACAAACACTAAGACACAACGACCAGTTGTTAACATGCCTGTGGTTTAGCCAGATTATCCACCACTTAATTGACTTCAAACTTTTTCAAGTAACCCAAAATGTGGGTGATAATTTCTCACTTTACAGGAGACTGTGTGTGAGAATAAATATGAGCACACGTGTTCAAAATTAAACCACAGTCAATCTGTAAATTGTGATGGAGATTTAAAATGTGTTATTTAAACTCTAATTTTGGAGTTGCCCTTGCACTTCCTTAAATAGCTTTGTAACATGTAGATAAGTTTATATGATGAAAGGAACAACTTCAGATTTTTGCCCCTTGGGACATGATGGGTTCCACATCTCTGCAAGTAACTGAGTTGGTACAATAAGTCCAAAACAAACACAAATTCTGACCAAAACTGTGAAAATTATGGCTTGTTAAAAAAAATAAATAAATAAAAAATCTATATATATTTTAAATTTACAGTGAGGCCAAGTCTTTA
>OMNW01018727.1:0-13917 GCA_900303245.1 Selene dorsalis | reverse complement strand
CCAAAGTGTTTCACCAGTTTAGCCAGCGCATCAGCCTGGAACTGGTCACTGGGGATTGTTCTGAAGAAACTCGGGTACTGCTGCTTATTGGACAGGCATGCACAAGTGGCATAATGGCTTACCTGAAGCCCAACAAAGCAGTATGAGTATTTAAAATGATCTGCTATTCCCTATTATAAACACACATTTTGCCAGAGATTCAAACATATTTACTTGAGGAATGTTAAAAGAGCCGATGATGCGCGACATGCTGATCGATGGCGTGGACCCAGACTCACCAATGGTGGCCATCATCAGACCAGATCGCGAGCAGTTGTCGCCGGTGTAAAACACCGGGTCCAGGCCGTTTGAAAGCTGGAATGCAATACGCACTGTCATGGGCACTGAAGCGCACGAGTCGTGCACCTGATAACCGAGCCTGATGCCCGGCAGCAGCTTTGTGCTGTTGTTTATCTCCTCTATGGCGAAGACCATTGTACGTGAAAAGCGCAGCTCACGCGAGTCGATCCTGCACACAGACACTTAAAATCACTGTTTCAGTTTACATGAATACAATTCACAGTATTTATAGTAAACATGCAACACTTATGGACAATAACCGTTCTGCACTGTACGCAATACTATCATATCATATCATCAAACATATAGCTTAATATAATATCTGTTATTTACAGGAGTAAATACTGATGAGGTACTAGTAAAAATCTATATTATATACTTTTCAACAGGATACAAAGGACTTGAAACAAGATCAAAAGCACATCAAACATTTCAAATATTTTATCCCCAATGTCTTCCTTTCACTGACCTCCCTGTGCACCTCAGTGGCTCAGGCATGGTGGTGTAATTATGCTTCACTGTGTGCATGTAGTTGTGTATGGAGAAAGCACCCCCAATAACGTAGTCACCATCCATTGAGAATGCAGGTAGATGAGCAGCACCCTGCAGCTTACATTTCACTGATGACGCTCCAACTCTGATCCCAGACCTCGCCTCTGAAGGCTCAGCCCTTTGTTTCAGAACATCCCAAGAAACATTCAAGGCAAGAGCGGAGTTTATCCCCAACAAACCCAGAGCCGCTGTCAGGCCAAAAAAGAGAGCTGAGAGATCCATCCCCAGATTGTCTGTATGTGGGCCCTGGAGTGTTTTCACAGCTTTATATAGATTTTCAGACAAAAGCTTGAAACTTCCATCCTACTGTACGTCATCTTTCTGTACTTCACAGAGATGGTGCTCTCATGCAGTGTTTGTTAAAACTTCACTACGTATCCCTTTTTTTTTGTTTTATATATAATTTTAAAACTACCATGGTAAACCGCAGCTCCCTATTGTTGTCTTACTCCCACTGTCTTTCGTGCTTAGGGTCAGTGCATATTACAGGCTTAAAATACACAACTAATAGGTGCTTATTATAAAGTAGAACTTAGTTTTTAAATATGTCATATTGCTCCAATATATCTTTTTAAATAAAATAAAACTGCCTTGTGAGCTCCTTTTTAAAAGTTCAGTTGCTTGATACGTGCACGTAATTGGAGTTTAACAGCTTAGGAGATCTCATTGATATACAATTGCTGGGCAGTAAACTTTAGTGATCTGCATTATTCTGATTTGCAGCACGATGAAGATAAACAGTTTAGAGGATAAAAAACGGGAGTTCGGGGTCCAGCTACAGAAAGCAAAAATTAATTTTAGGGACAAAGTGGAGAATACAGGCAACCCATGCAGACAGGCATGGGAGGGTCTTAATAAATTGATGGGTAAAATGCCTAAGAGACAGGAGGGACTGAAATATGGACATTTCCTTTTTAAATGACCTAAAGCTGGAAGATTTGACACCCAGACAGTAAGGATAAGAGTGAAGCCATCTGCATCAACATTACAAGAAACCCCACAATCCAGCTGTCCGATGAAGAGGTTGACACCTGCCTCTTGGATTAATAAATATCTTTTGCTGCCCGTTACCTTGAGTTCTCTGCATTTGGGTCCGCTTTTCCACAACCCTGACAGAATGATCCGATCACAAATGGACCCAGCATACCCCCTTTTTAAATGTGAACTTTATGAACTGTTTTGTGACCTGAGTTGCTTGGTTGCCGAGTGCAAGCAGGACTATGGCCATGACTACAGGGAAGCAGCCAGTTACCTAGTTTATACTACGGTTATGGAGACACCCTGGCTTCTCAGGGTTTTGCCTGCTGAGTACAAAGCCTGGAACGTAGGTTCCCAACTCACTAACACTCACCAGGCAAGCCCACAGCCCCCAGTCCCATCTCTGGCTCAACAGCAGTCTCATCTATCCTCTACATCTGGGTCGCACCTTCCATGTCCCTCTCCAGTGGGGCAGCAGCCTCAAACCTCTCCAGCTGGTTCACAGCTTCCACGGCCCTCTCCAGAGGGCCCACAGCCTCAAACCTCTCCAGCTGGTTCGCAGCCTCCACGTCCCTCTCCAGCTGGGCCAAAGCCTCAACTCTCTTAAGCTGGGCTGCAGCCTATATGTTCTTTTTTGTTGTTGTTGTTAGAAACACCAGATTTTAAACTATATGTGAGGATACTTGGATGCATTAAATAAAAGAAACTGTAATAAAAGGGTGGATTTTATCTGTTAACTTCACTGCACCTTCTACCACAAGTTCAAGTTCATGTACTCCTGCAACAGCTCTTGTACGTAGAGGTTAATGGGGGCCTCATGCATTGGGTGAAAGACTTTTTAGTTGAGTTTAAGCTGCTCCTCTCAGGGCAGTACTATACCAAAGAAAGCAAAGAAAATGATCTGTTTGGGTTCTTTCATCAAGGTCATGAGGAATCTAGGCATGTTAGGTGTCTGTATGTAACCAGTGTTGATGCTCCCTGTACAAGCTTGGACTTCTATGTTTGTTTGATGTGCTCCTTGTTGACATATTTGCTTTGTATAATCTCTGTTTACAAGTCTGTGTTTTTATGTAACTGCCTTTCCTGCCTTGGCTGGACAATAAAGTTTTTCTGTTCTATTCAACTATATTCTAATTGGAGGATAGAAAAGCCTAAGCAGATGACCCTGACAATAAATCAGAGATGTCTTGAGAGGTCAATATGTCCTCTGGGTATTTGGAAAGCATAATAATGCTGTTAATGATTTACACTTCAGTTCAGCATCCTTTGATTTGGAGTTGTAAAATAGTTTTTGAATGTTTTTTGCACATTTGATAGAAATTAAATCTGTATCCAGTTTTGATAGGCTGTTAGCAAAGCAACTCACTGAGTTTTAGTCAGGTTATGTGCTTTGATGCAAGTGTCCATATACAGAAAAAACAGGAGGACGGGTGCTTGTTGAAAGGATCACTGTGCTACTACCACCCAGTAGACATCATAGTCAACTGAGAAAATGAATGACAGTGGTTAGATCTACCTGGACATGATTTATGGCCCAGTGAATAGTTTCAATGGATATAACACTATAATGTGACATATTTCTACAAGTCTATACCTTCTATTTGTATCTCAGTAGTATACCAACATATGGTAAAAAAAAAAAAAGTTGTCTGTACCAGAAAGTATTAAATAAAAACAGTGAGTGTCAGCACCCTCTAGAGGCCACAGTAAAAGGTGCAATGGTCATAGAACCATTTCCTCATCCTGAGATAGATTAGTGTTTTGTTTGTTTGTCTGTTTCGTTTACTTTTTTATAGTATTTTGGTCAGATGAACAGACATTTTCATGTTTCACACAAACACATTTTATGTACAACATCTTGACACTAAAACAAAAAAAAAATTCTGTTATGCCCAGCCCATACTACTGGTAATGCCCTGATAGGTGGTATGAAAGGTTAAACCATAAGGATGCAAAGAGACCTAACTCTTCATATAAAAACAGGAACTCATGGCTGAAGATTAGAAACGGGGGTGACGGGGTGAGGAGGCAGTTATGGGGGCATTGCTTGACATATACTTACTTTTTTTTGTCTCCATGATGGTTTTGTTCCCTTCTTTTTTCTCAGTGTCTTCATCTCTTTCTTCCTCTTGTAAATTACGGAGAGAATTCCATCTCAATGGGTTGCAAAAGGCCGGGAATGTGATTCTGGGTGGGTTGTTTGAGGTTCATTACACCTCTGTCTTCAGTGAGTGGACATTTACCAGCGAACCTCCCCAGCCCACCTGCACAGGGTAAGTCTCATAAACATGCAGCAAATATTTTAGATTTTAGATTATTAGATTATTGTGTCAGATGTTAAAGTTGCAGCTCTATACCACAGATTAATACAGAATGTGATTTGTGTAAAACTGTTGTTTTTTGGGGGGGGTTTTGCCTCTTTACAACATTTTAATGGTTGATTGTAACATTTTATGTTTTAGTTTTGACACTCAAGGGTTCAGACAGGCTATGACGATGGTCTTTGCTGTTGATGAGATCAACAGGAACCCCAACCTTCTGCCAAACATAACTCTGGGATACAGTCTGTATGACAACTGTGGTGCACTTGTAATTGGATTTCGTGCAGCTTTGGTGCTTGCCAGTGGTCAAGAGGAACAGTTTCGGCTTCAGGAGAACTGTGCGGGGACCCCTCCAGTTGTAGGGATTGTGGGAGATTCCTACTCAACATTTTCTATTGCCACCTCCAATGTCTTAGGTTTATTCAGGTTACCAATGGTGAGCTGAAATTACTTCTGTGCTTTTGATAGAGATATGTTTCAAATGTGTTGATAAACTGTTGAAGAGATTCATATATTGGAATTGGCTCGACCGACTTCCATGAGATAGTATACAAAACCTGTGCTCACTCACTGTACATGTCTCCTTTTAGGTGAGCCATTTTGCCACATGTTCCTGTCTGAGTGATCGGCAAAGGTTTCCATCTTTCTTTAGAACAATTCCAAGCGATGCTTTCCAGGTGAAAATCTAAATTCAGATTAGGAAATACAGTATGTGCTTTGGGGTTCAATAATGAAACCTATAGACTGAAACCATTATTCTTTATAATCCCTGATTATGCTGTGACTCTCACAATGACTAAAACTTTGCTTTCTGTTCACATAGGTTCGTGCTATGATTCAGATTTTAAAACGCTTTGGCTGGACTTGGGTTGGTCTGCTGATCAGTGATGATGATTATGGACTCCATGTGGCCCGATCCTTCCAGTCTGATTTGAGCAAATCTGGTGGAGGTTGTCTGGCCTACACAGAGATTTTACCCTGGGGCAGAGATCCAGATGAACTAAGAAGGATTGTGAATGTGATGAAAGAATCAACAGCTCGTGTGGTCATGGTGTTTGCACATGAAATCCATGTATATCAACTAGTGGAAGAGGTGTGTGATGAATCTAAGTTTTTAAAAACATTTCTTATTTCTGTTAGAGGCTTTTGTTTCTAGAGTTGTTCTCAGAGTTAGATCATTATAATGTTACATAGGTGGTGAGGCAGAATGTGACAGGCCTGCAGTGGATGGCCAGTGAAGCTTGGACATCAGTTGATGTGCTCCAGACGCCTGACTTCATGCCGTACCTGGGTGGAACACTGGGTATTGCCATCCGTCGAGGAGAAATAGCAGGGTTCAAGGACTTCCTCCTGAGTATACACCCTGACCAACACCACAACAACTATGGGAAGAGTATTGTGAGTGTTTAATCGTACAACTTGATCTGTAATTTCAGCAGTAATGTGTTTTGTTTTTTTTTGTTAACACTGATTTTTTTTTTAACATTACAGGTAAATCAGTTTTGGGAAGATATATTTCAGTGTAGATTTTCTCCACCTCCAGCAGGATGGGAGGAAGCCGGAGGAGCATTATGCAGCGGACTGGAGGATCTACATGGTATGGAGAGTGAGCTGTTTGATGTTTCTAACCTCAGACCAGAGTACAATGTGTATAAGGCTGTGTACGCCCTGGCATATGCTCTTGATGACATGCTGCACTGTGAGCCAGGTACAGGGCCTTTCAGTGAGAACAGCTGTGCAAGTCTACAAAGCCTGGAGCCCTGGCAGGTGAGATATCACACACTACATGCTTATGTTTCAGAAAACACCTGCTATAGAGTGCTGCAGGCCCTGAGCCCTAAAAACCAGAAATAATTTTGCACTTTTGCACTTAAAGTTCCCTTGTCCAGAAGTTGATACTTAATTTTTAATAGCCTGGTTATGTTAATACTTGTGCTTTTACAAACTTTTAAGAGGAAATAAAAAGCATGATGAATCAAACTGCAAATTGGAAGTAGAGTGGTGGAAGTTCATTTATAGCCTAACATTACTGCCATTTCTACTGTATTGTATTTAGGCTTCAAAAATCCTAATGATTGAGATAAAGGTTAGTTTTAGTATCATAAATGATGTGTCAATGATGTGAAAGCCAATGTTGAGTGAACCAGGGTAATCCAGGTTAACCCCCCAAGCTGGCACATAACAATATGTCCTTCTTGATATGTCCTTCTTGATGACTCTTGATGACTTGAAGAGAGAACATGTTTTGTTTATTCTGTTCTATATTTAGAGAGTCATTTAAACTCCTGAAATTTCTTGTCTTTACAACCTCCAGTTGTGAAGCACACTTTCAACTCAAACTTTATCAGAGGGCAACAAAACATGCTTTTTACATTATGATGATATATATTAAAAAAAAAGAACAATGATTGATAGCTGCATTAGAAACCTGGGTGGAGTGATTTACTTTCTGCATTAACACACACTGTGTTCTTTTGTGTCACCCACTTGAAGCTGGTGTATTATTTGGATCGAGTAAACTTCAGCACGCCATTTGGGGATCAAGTGACATTTGATGTGAATGGCGATGCCTTACCAATATATGACGTCATGAACTGGCTGTGGCTCCCCGATGGCACAACAATGATTCAGAATGTGGGTGAAGTTAAAGAGTCATCCCAAGGTGAAGAGCTCACACTTCATGAGGACAGAATTTTCTGGAACTTTGAATCCAAACAGGTTAATTCTGCTTTTTTTTCCCTGATGACAACAAAAAATGCTGTAAAAAAATTTTTTCCTTCCCGATATTGATACCTTCAAGTGTCTATTGCCCGATATTTAGTACTGATCTGATACCCTTGTGTTTAACCATTTGTAAAGAGAATACATTTAGTAATAAATAATAATTCCCATACAGCACTTGTGACATCCCTCAAAATTAAGGCCTGTGTACAGTACACATTACCTTTTTACTAGTGGAGTTTTCCCAGACTGACATATTGCTGATAATTTACCAGTGGTTAACATTACACTATTTACCAATTTTTTTTGTTCCTCTCTGCCTTTTGCTACAGCCTCCTGTGTAGGTTTCTGTTTATCTTGATAGAAGAGATTTCTGTTTTATCTGGATGTCATACTAGTTTATTAAGTTTATTAATACATTAGATGGTGTTGTAATAACCTGAAAAGCAATGATACATCTTACACCTTACAGCCACCCAGGTCAATATGCAGTGAGAGCTGCCCACCAGGTACTCGCATGGCAAGGAAGAAGGGGCAACCTGTGTGCTGTTTTGACTGCATCCCATGTTCTGAGGGAAAGATCAGCAATGAGACAGGTTAGTAAGGGAGGATGTGATCTGAACTCCAGAGCTAAAAATTGCCCATTCCAAATGGGATAAATTAGATAGAAATGAGATAAAATTACATAAAATAGCATTTACATGTAATACATATTGATATTTTACATTTTCCCTCATTTCATCAGATTCCATGGAGTGCACCAGTTGTCCAGAGGATTTCTGGTCCAGTCCCCAGCGTGACCACTGTGTTCCTAAGAAAACAGAGTTCCTCTCCTACCATGAGCCTCTGGGAATCTGTTTGACAACTGCCTCATTACTGGGCACATTTATCTCTGCTCTCGTTCTGGGTATCTTCATCTATCATCGCAGCACACCCATGGTGCGTGCCAACAACTCAGAACTCAGTTTCCTGCTCTTGGTCTCACTGAAACTATGTTTCCTGTGTTCACTGCTGTTCATTGGTCGACCAAGACTGTGGACATGTCAGCTGAGACATGCAGCATTTGGCATCAGCTTTGTTCTTTGTGTCTCATGTATCCTGGTTAAAACCATGGTGGTTCTGGCTGTGTTCAAGGCCTCCAAGCCAGGAGGTGGAGCCAGTCTGAAGTGGTTTGGTGCTGTGCAGCAGAGAGGGACAGTTCTGGTTCTTACTTCTGTTCAGGCAGCAATCTGTACTGCCTGGCTTGTCTCTGCCTCACCAGTGCCAAATAAAAACACCCAATACCACAATGACAAGATAGTTTATGAGTGTGTGGTTGGCTCCACTATTGGTTTTGCAGTGTTACTGGGTTACGTTGGATTCCTGGCTGTACTTAGCTTCCTGTTGGCTTTCCTGGCAAGGAATCTTCCAGACAATTTCAATGAGGCCAAATTCATCACTTTCAGCATGTTGATCTTCTGTGCTGTGTGGGTGGCCTTTGTCCCTGCTTATGTTAACTCCCCAGGCAAATATGCAGATGCAGTGGAGGTATTTGCCATCCTGGCTTCCAGTTTTGGCCTCTTGGTGGCGCTGTTTGGACCCAAATGTTACATAATCCTGCTAAGACCAGAGAGAAACACAAAGAAAGCTATCATGGGTCGAGCCCCCCCAAAGACATGAAATAAAACTGCCTGCATTTTATTTCTATGTAATCTCCTCATCTGAGCATAAGACGAATAAAGTTGTTATTCAATACCAGAGTCTTCAAAATTTTTACTATTTTGCCTAATAATTTATTTTTCTTGTTCTATGATAGACATGAAAATGTGACTGTAGTGTAGATGTAATAATAAAAATAATAATGTTACGGTTTCCTTTAATGATTTTAAAGTTTAAAACTGTGAAAACAAAAGTTAACGCCGTAGTCGGAAAAGTATTTTCACTGATATTTACCAAAAAAAAAAAAAAAATCAATACATATATTCAAAATCTGGACTCATTTTACCCTTATAAGTTAATTTACAATTTGAGTTATATTTTCATTAATTGCTGGCAACATTTTTCTTCCATACATGTTATTTACAAAGGGGAAAACAATATCACGCCTGAATCATAAGCATACTGGTCATGTGACTGAAAAAAACATCTGAGATTACCAAAGGAAGTGCTTTGTCTGACCAAAGACACAGACAGCATATCACACACAGCTGTCATCTTGCTGCTGTTTGATTTTCCACTGACCAGCCTGCCACGCCTCCTCGTCAGTGGTGATCACCTGCACCTGTTGCTCTCAGCAGTGTCTCAGTCTGCAGTATGCCCGGTAGCGGTGAGACTCTAACTCCCACGCTGCATGCACATCCATCCAACCTTCCGCGTCTCCAGGATCAAGCCTGTCCATGACAGTTCGTTGTCCCTGGCAATCTCTCAGCCTCCTCCTCCTTGTCTCATCGATGGAGGTCCAGCGTTCACTGTCCAACGCCTGGTTCGTTCCCGTCGCCCTGGGAGAGGCCTTCAGTACCTGGTAGACTGGGAGGGCTATGGTCCGGTTGTGGGTTCCTGCATGGCACATTCTCAATTCAGACCTCATTGCTGACTTCCACTGTCATCACCCTGACCAGCCCTCCCATTCCATGGTGCCACCTGGGGGTTCTCGTCCAGCAGTTCGTCCTTCGTCCTGGCCTGTGTCCCCTGCGGTGACCTCTCTGCTTGGGGGACCGTCTGACGGTGAAGACTCCATTCTCTCTGATCCCTCTGATCCTCCTGACCCGGCAAATTCCAAGTAAACAAGCCAACTGTCGCAGAGTGAATGAGCCGTGCTGCGGCTGCGCGCAGCACTCAGAGGTGACATCATCATCCAGTTCAGAGGTTAGTAGGTCAATCTGCAGACCCTGGATGATGATAACAGGTAACTCTGGACTCGAAGGGGAATAGCACTAACAAATTATAACAAAATACTGGTGAATCCAGGTTTTAAGTTTCAAGTTTCAAGTTTCGCAGCAGATAATGCGTTATTTAGAGGCTGCATTCTCGGTGCCCCAATCACTCCCACCATATGAATATATGCTACTCTTGAATGGATATAAATATCGTCCAAAGGAGCCTTAATGACACCAAAGTTACATGGGTGAATAAACAACCGTATTTTATGCCAGAAATAATGTTCAGGTTGTAAAAGATGGCACTTCTTCTTTAAAGAACTCCAGGAACTCAGTGTTGCCCAGGGACTATGGAGAATGTGTTTACTTACCTGCTGCCTATTGTTGCCAAAGGTTTGAATAAAGAACTCTATCTCATTTAAGATTGTGCTGCATTTGGGTCCTACCCTTACCTGTGACACAGCAGGGGAGTTGAAATGAGGTCAATTCAAATGTGTGCATAATGTAAATGATAGTAGGACTACCAAATGTGAACCCTTGGTCGCAGTACAGATATGGAAGGGGAAAGGGGGTTTGTTCACAAGATTGATTAATGATGAAGAATGAACAGTGAAAAGTATAAGCAAGTGTAGCGCGCGTGTGTGTGACTTAGCCACTCCGTCACAAATAATAATAATTAAGCATAACAAAAATACTCACATGACCCAGGCCTGGCAGCTCATCTTGCCTTGGCTGCGACCAAAGCTTGGCAGGCTACATGAATGGAGTTGTCCTCATGAGTTTTTCTTGAAAATGCTGACCTGCCAGTGCATTACCAAAGCTCTTCAGGGCAAACAGAAATTTCACCATATAAACTACCACTGTGGAAAAGGACCGTTTTAAGTCATGGAGGAGGCAAAACAGGCTAGATGTAGTCTAAAACACACGCACAAAGGAAGAAAAACATAATATAAACAGTTGTGGCCCCACTACATATAATAATTTCCATTTACACAAATCTAAACAAAAAATTCTTATCCAGTGAATAAAAACATCGGCCTTCCAGCTTTCATAGGCCATATGGTGTTGTGCAATCATAAACACATATAACGTGAGAGTACCATCAGTAGATCGGTTTAATCCCAAAACTCCTTAGAGCATGACATGCCATGGGATATCATCGTTCAGTCCCTTGGGAAATAAAGTTTTCAGAGTAAATATCCAGTATACTTCTCTTCTATTAAGAATGTCATCAGTGTTACCCCCTCTCTCTGGTTTAGTTACTTTTTCAACGCCCTGGAACCTAAATGATGAGATGTCATGTTTGAAATCATTAAAATGTACTGCCACAGGGTCATTTCTCTGTATGGAGCTCTAATGTTCATTTATCCTCTGTTTCTATGTGATGTCTTACTAACATAAGCTAACCCACAAGGACATTTGGTCATATACATGACGTCAGAGGTAGAAAATGTGATGGCATCATTAATAAAGTACTTTTTCCTAGTATGTGCATGAAAAAAATAGTTACATTTCATCATATTGTTGCATTGAGCACATCCTCTGCATTTGTAGCACCCATTTGGAGGAGGTTTTAACAAGACTGATTTTGTATGCGCATGCACCAGCTTATCTCTAAGATCCATATTAGATATTTCTACCCACATGTCGAGGAAATGAACTTTGTCCAGAGAACGGTCTGTAGTGAACTTTAAATTAGGATCTTTCTCATTAATAAGACTTATAGATTTTTGTAGTTCCTCTGCATCACCTTCAAACAAACAAAATATGTAATTTGGTGCAACAATACCACTTGAATATTTTGTCAAAGTATTTTCAGTGGGATTGTAAATGAACTTATCTTCAAAAAGACCAACATATTGGCATAGCTCAGAGCTACAGTAGCCTACTGCCCATTGAACATAAGTGACACTCACCTGCGCACCTGCAACAGAAGACAGATGGATGTGCGAATAATTTTTTGGTAAACTTTACGGGACATGTAAAAGCAGTCACTGCAGTCAAACCTGTCCCATGACGCAGGCTCCTTTTGAATGTTGTCAAAAAATGCAACCTGACTTCTTCTCTGCCGAGCCTTTCCCAAGATTTATTGGGTCATTATCGAGATTGCACATTATTATATATTGTACAACTACCAAAACAAAAAAAACAGGAGCCTTAAAATGTTTAAAACAAGTTTTTGAAAGTGGGCACAGCTGGAAAGATTTCTTTCAACAGGCCAGACTGCCTCGTTTTGGATCAGCTTTTGAGGTCCATGCTGCTATGAAGGTTAACTTACATCTCATTGAGGAAATAAGTGTGTTTATGTGGGAAAACCATGTCAAACAAATGATTAATCATGGCAGAATATTCTTCCATTATATAAAAATGTGTCTGGAGAGGAAGTTTATAAGTTACAAGATGCACTCACAGCATTAATAGACTGTTCCATTTGCTGATTTTTCTTATTTTATATTACATAGCTTCTGAATATTCTGCTTTATGTAAATATGATACAAATTACATGGTCATAGTCATTTAATCCAATGTGATTCTTTGTTTTTGACACAGAAACTCCAAAGAGGGCAAAATGGCAAAACAGTAGGACTTAAAATATTACACTGTCATACCAAACACACACTACACAGTCTGAATGAGCATCATGATATTCTGTGTCTACTCTGCAGCCTACTGATATTTTGACATGCATTTGCCTTCCCCCCAAATGGATACCCATGCCCTGATGGGCGGTGTGAAAGTATGATAAAAATAACTGACGGACATGGCATTACCCTGCATATAAAACTGAGTAACCGAACGTGATGATAAGAAAGGCGTGCAGGCAGGAGGGTAGTCATGGGGATGAACTCAGACATGTTTTCCTTCATGTATGTCTACTTGATGTTAATGTTGTTCTCTTCCTGCTTTTTCATGTGTGAGTCCTCCTCTTTTTTCGCAACTTGTAAATTAAAGAGACATTTTTATCATAATGGGATGCAAAAACCTGGTGATGTGATTCTGGGTGGATTGTTTGAAGTACACTACACATCTGTTTTTCCTGAGCTGACATTCACTTCTGAGCCAAATCAGCTCAGCTGCCAAGGGTAAGTCTTTCTCTGCTGGAGCATCTTATTTGGAGAACATTGCTCTTCAGCTGTTAATTATAATGATATATTGCACTAGGTTTGACCTTCCAGGTTTCAGACATGCCATGACCATGGCCTTTGCTATTGATGAAATCAACAAAAACACCAACTTGCTCCCTAACGTGACTCTGGGATACAGTCTTTATGATAACTGTGCCACACTTGTAATTGGATTCAGTGCTGCATTATCATTGGCCAGTGGTCGAGAGGAGCAGTTTCTGCTTAAAGAGACCTGTTTGGGGACACCTCCAGTCCTGGGGATTGTCGGTGATTCCTTCTCAACGTTTTCTATTGCCACCTCTGATGTGCTAGGTTTATTCAGATTGCCCATTGTAAGTTTCCTCTCTTCAGCCTTAGCTGTGTTTATCTAACTGAATTTCAAATATTAAAGTGGTAGGATGTGTACATTGCATCTCAGCTCGAGCTTCTCCAACAAGAATTTATTTGGAAGCAGTAACCTATTTACTTTAGATTTTAAAATTATGAATTATTAAAATAGGTTAAATCTTTCAGATGATTCTACTGACTTGCCTGAGAAGCAAAACTATTGTATGTTTATTTATGTTTCTTTATAGGTGAGTTATTTTGCCACATGTTCCTGTCTGAGTGATCGACAAAGGTTTCCATCCTTTTTTAGAACAATACCAAGTGATGTTTTCCAGGTGAAAATCTATTCTGGTATCATGAAAAAATCATACACTCATACCATATTTGTTTTTTACATTATTGATGAAACTACATGCATTGAAAAGAAATAACACCATGAAAACAATTATTTGATTAGTTGTGATTTCACTGTGATAGGTAAATATGAATAGGTAAGATTGTTCCCACCTAATCCCACTAATCTGTCCTCTCTGTATTCAACAGGTGCGTGCCATGATTCAGATTTTGAAACGCTTTGGCTGGACTTGGGCAGGTCTGCTGATCAGTGATGATGATTATGGACTTGGCGCTGCCCGATCTTTCCACTCTGACCTGGGTCCGTCTGGTGGAGGATGTCTGGCCTACACAGAGATTTTACCC
>OMNW01018726.1:0-12553 GCA_900303245.1 Selene dorsalis | reverse complement strand
GGTCATGAATAATAAGGGCCGTAGTAGTGTCTGAAACTACCAAGGATACACACACACTGGTTGTCAAGGAGGGTCTGAGTTAATGATTCAGCAAAGCAACAAGAGAGGGAAATACATGACAGATGGAACGATGCCGGCTCTGTAATCCATCTTCTGAAAACCAAATCTTCCCAAAGTTGGTTATAAAAAGGGAGAAGGAGAGTGGCAAAATGTGCACAGTGGCTGGGTCTCCTCTGAGAGACCTGAGGGACTGACACTCCAGTTAAAGATGGGCCTTGGACAAGAGAGCCATGGAGATAAATTGTGTTGTTTCCGTAGAGTTAAACTCAGTCAAAGTCACTCAGAGGTACAAAGCTGTTAGAACTCAAGAGGGGGTGTGAATAGCAAAATCTTTTCAGCGCCTTCAAGCCAGCGATCAATACCATAAATATTAGCACCTAACTGAACTGAGGAGTCACAACACACTTTGCAAAAATAAATAACAGGATCAATGACATCAAAGAAAGCAAGATAACAGGTGAATACATATACCTGGTTATCTGCCATCATTTTATTTTCTTGCAGTGGGTCTGTACACAGTATGCATCTACAATACAAAACAAGACGTTTTAGGGAATTACTTTCTTCAGTGACAAGCAAGTATGCCGGTCAGGCTGCCTGACGTCAAGGACAGGACCGTAGCAAGCTCTCCGAGACACTTGGAACAACCCTCCTGCCAAGAACCTTAGAATTGGAAACTTAGGAATTGGTACTGTTTCAAAAACAAAATGTGGTGACATCAAATATTGATTCAATCTTAAATCACAATTACTTAAATTGATATACAAAAACTAGACGTGGCATTGAAAGCAATTAGATTCATCTGTGAATATTTGACAAATCTTATTCATACACAGTTCAAAATTAGTAATCATAGTCATTTTGGGGTGTCATACTGGACATTATGGTAAGAGATGGGGTTTGAGAAATGAATGGAGTCAGTGGAAGGCACAATATGTGTGTAAATATCATTTGTGGGACTGCATACTGTCCAAGTCAATATCTAATTTATCGTCCTGTTCTCCATATATTATGTTCATTCCACTGGGAAACTGAACTGAATTGTTCCTTCAGTGTTATAGTGTGCACAAGAACAACTGTAGGAAATTAATGTACACATATTCAAAGACAGTGAAGTGTAAGTGTTATTGAGAGCCATATCTTCTGTGCACGTTGTCATGATTAGTATTAGTGCATCTTTCCTAATCCATATTCATAGTTTTGTGATTAAAAATGAGTACTTGTGTATGCGTGCCCATGCAAAGCTGTCACGGTAAGTGTATCATCACTCCATGCAGTGCTACAGACCTGTTGTACAGACCAGCATTACAAACAAATGAGTCCACACATGCCTGAAGGTTGAAACAGGGGATTTATTAAAACGAACATGTAACTAAATGAAACATGAGAATGGTCAGGGATCAGTGGTGTGATGCATGTATGGATGAGTAAAGGGTAGTATGTGGTAAAAAAATAAAGTAAAACTAACACCAGCCAACTAAAGTGCAGCCTGTGGGGATGGTGTCCTGGCTGTTCAGAAAGAGGGAAAGAGGGAAGCTCCAAGGCAAACAGCCCTTTATCACCTTTGGTCTCTCTTCCTGTGCAGGTGCAGCCAACTATCATGGATGGGCCTCTCCACTCTGGCACTCCTGCAAACAACCAACTGAGAAATAAAGCAGTAGAGAGGGAGAGAGACCATCATGGCAGTGAAAGCACTTGTGGTCAATTCTCTATGCTCAGAGGCTATATACTGCAATCAGAATGTTATCATTCCAAAGGTTTCCCTTCTTTCACACCAAAGGGAATACCCCAAGGCCAACTCACCATCATACTGCAAACATCATATAGTAAAGCTTTGAAGTAGCCTATGGCTGAAACCTTGTCAATACAAATCGAGTAAGATGCTGTCTGGCATTTTACCCTCAGCTGAACAGCTCAATATGCTTGACATGCCGTGGCAGGGGAAATATTTTGAAATCTTACATTTCATGGCATTCCAGCCTTTACACTGATGCCACAACAGTACATGCCTTATTCAGCGTGCCCTTCAGTTACCACAAAATGAAAAGAAACATGCAATGACTAATTACTGTGTTTAAAGGCAGACTTTAACAGCTGCTTACAACTCACACTGACATTACCACATTAATTATATTGGAAGTGTAATTGTCTCTATAGTTTGAATACAACGCTAAACAAATACTGCTGGGCTTTTTCATCAGATACAACCTAGTTTTCTCATTTTATTTATGAAAGGAAAATTATAGCAGGGGTGCCACCATGCAGGCCTGCAAAATAAATCACAGGGTTATTTAATATAAATATGTTTGTCCACTTTCAAATTCCACTGCAAAGCCAACCAGGACAATGTGCTGAAGTGGCTTGATATGGAAGTGAAAATTCTGACAAGCATACAGCACATGTCACATGTTCTATACGTCAGGTATAGAATGTGCACAATTAGGCTAATTCTGTGTACCGTACAGGTATGAATATAGTTCACTGCCTTTCTGGAACTCTGAAATCCTGTCTCATAGGATAATCTTATAATAAGCCTTCATGGTGTGCTTTCTATTTTATCACTAGTACCTGTAGCAACATGCAACATATCAGCCAGCTTTTGTAAAGGCAGTGCTGTTTTCATTGTCAGTTCCAACACTTGTGATTGTGTTTTGAGCCATGACAAAAAGTGTGGACTGCCATCTGGCTGTGTATTTTGTTGTATCTTCAGTAAGTTGAGTGTTAGATTTTGCACAGCATACAGGATGGTTTACAGCAGCAATATCAGCCAAGTTTTATTTGTGTGTGTGCATGGCCTCTGGTCATGATAAAGCACTTTGTAAAAAAACATCCTCAGCTTTGTGATGTAAATGTAATTGACTTGGCTTGGTCCTCAGTCAGAATAGCTTAATTTCACAGCTTGGGTCTCTGAGGTGTTAACATGTATCACAAAAACACCAGTGTTACCTTGACCTCTAACTGAGAACACAGTCTTCCACCTTTTCTGAGACCCATCACCTCACTCTCCATCTTGAGAAAGGAGCTCCTTGAACATGTAAACTTATGTGTGCCTTATAGTCAGATGAAATGACTCCAGAAACAATTCTGTGCTCTTTTCCAACTTCGCTCATGGTCTCAACAACTCACAGACAGTCTTGCACTCTCCCGTGCCGTCATAAAAATGTTGACACTCTTCGACCTTTTCCGGGACAGACTCTGACAAACTGTGGAGGGGAATAGGGGCAAGATGCCCACAGCCATCACACCTCTGCCTGGCCTCATACCAGCAGGGGTGGTGGAGGTGGGGGGTTGAGAGAGGATTTGGGAGCCCCCAGGCAGACATCAAGCCAAACTGATACCGGCTGCCTGTGTGGCAAGTCAGTCAGTAGGAGAGTGGATGACCTTCACATGGGTTCAGAGACTGTCCGCACTACAGTGGCGGTTAGCAGATGAGTAGGTAAATCAATAGACAATATACTCTGTATGGGCTCAGCTCAAATACTAATGTCAGCTTTGGCAAGCTATCTGTGGTGCTGCCACAATGTGCAGACACTCTTAAATTAAGTCAGGTGCGATTTATGTGCAAAGTGATTTCAAAGGTGTTACAAGTCACATTTTTCAGCAGCAATTTATCACCGTTAGTTTATGATCGATGTATCTTAAACCCATGAGACAGCTGGTAGATGCTATTTCCTACCAGTGGTACAGTAATACTAATTATTTCCTATAATCCTGCTGACCACTCTTAAGGATGTTTTTTGCTTTGGCCTGTCATTTGCATTAGGAAGAAGTGTCTTTTCATTTCTCCCCAAACTTTTGAATGTGAAAGAACTGCGTGAATACATAAAAAAAACTGACCAGCATCTGCTTTGGGCAGGCAATTTACCTGGGAGTAAGAGGACATGAAATTAAAACAATGATGCAGCTTTTTTGACCCTATTTCTCAGTGTCTTTGTGTAGAGGATGGTGTAATGTCTTCAGTTTGAGATCCACTGTGTAAAGGTTGTAAATGTATCGCTTTGAGTTATATTCAGGTTTTTTTCTATATATATATATTTACTGCAGGGTTATGACCTTTCCATCCCAGCCTCTGAGGGAGCTACTCACCTCAGCTGTAACTGAAAGCTATTACACACGCCTCTGTGATAATGCAATTATTTGAGGAAATCTCCCATCTTGCACTTGTTCTTCTTCACTATGGAAGCGGTAGACTAAGCCATTTTTATCATTGCATTACAAGAGGCTATAATATTCTGTCTGGACAGAAGTACTTCCTTACGGCAGACTGGACGTTATGTCAATATTGGAAAGGGATGAGACTGGCTGAGGCTAGATGGTTAGCATGCTAACTTCGGCAAAATAAAATCAAAAACTGACATTGGTGTTTCCTTTTGCTAGAGAGTTCTTGCCAAGTAAAGGAATTTGATGCTGACCTTGAAACAGATTAATCAGTAAACAGTTGATAATGCTAATGTTGGCTGTGTAGCAATAGTTAATGAATAATGTGCACATTTTTTAGAATAAGTAAACCAACACATTGGTGTGATAGCTGCAACTTACACGATACCTGAATTCTAAAAAAAATTATAGTTATTAAATGTACACATAGTCTTAGCAGCATTATAATGACAGTATTGGTACGATAATAATATGGTTCTGTAGTTTAATAGTATGAATGCCCTTGCACATACAGATGTTTCAGAATAATTCCTCTCGGTACATCCTGTAAAAAAACATCAAAACCCACAGAACTTAAAAGCTTCCACTGTAGTAACAGTGGAAGTGAACAATTCAGCTGTGCCTTCCAGATAAAGCCATAAGCTCTGTCTCTGATGTCAGATGTTAATATATTTTAGTTTGAGGGCCCAGCAGCACCCCACTGTTTTGTAGACTGAAATCGCTGACCTCACTAAGGATTCAGTAATTAATTTTACCCCCTCTCTCGAATGCCAGGCATACATGATGGGTAAATGTAATCATTTAAATTCCACACAACTTCATTATTGCTAATATGCAAAACTGTAATTATGCATCTTTTACTTACTTGTTGGTGTACTGTTTTTGTAGAGGTAATTTTTGATTTTATTTTTATGCTTGTGGGGACGTATTTCTTATTGTGCTACAATATATGAAGAGAAAAGTGCACATAAATATCTAAGTCTACAGAAACACACACACACACACATATACAGATGACATACAGATGTATATATTCACTGTGAAAGCAGGTCATCCACAGTTTAGCTGGATGATAAGTTCTGCTTTTCCTGTATGAATAGCAAAGGTTAGGCATCTACTGTAATCGGGTCAAAAGAAAGAAAGGGAGACAAACCCATACAGAGAGAGAGCAAGGACACCTCTGATGCTTGACAGCCACTGGTAAGTATTACCACCCCACACATACACACCTCTCTCAGTTCTGCAACAGCTGGATATCGGGCCCACTGTTGGCCCACTCCTCTTTGCACTTGCCATTAGTGCATTTTCCAACCCAGTTAGCAAAGACCTCAGAGCTCAGCACTAGGGTAAAAAAGTGGCACTCTTGGCTCAATCTCAGCACTGAGCTGAGTACAGCTGAGTAACCGATTTAGTGTTACATAACAAACACTCAAAGATCTGTGGAGCAGATTTGGCAGGTTTCTTCCAAGGGCAGTTTGTCTCCAGACTTGAGGATTCAGGACATTTGGATGTGGCGTCTCATGTCAATTCAACATTGTGCAACAGGGTGCAGGTAGTACTGACAAATAAGGTGTAAGAGAAAGAAAATTATCATGTCAAAAGGCTAAGGAAGGAAGGAATTCAATATAATTACTGCGGAAACGTTTCTCCAGCAATGTGAAAAGTGCAGTCCCGTGGTTGATCTCCTGCCAGATTCTGCCCACCAGCAGCTGCTTATCCATCAGTGATGAAGTTAAAAATATAATAAGAATACAGTGTTTCATTTCAACACTGTAGGCAAATTCCTTTGCTTGACCCCTTCGCAGAGTCTGCTAAGTAACAACAATCCTGGAAGTGCGTAGGATTTACTGCCCTGCTCACAGACACTTCCGCAGGTGGATACTTGCGAGGACGTGGGCAAAGTGTTTGTTTCCAGGAAAATGTGACATTTGAAATCTGAAATATCCTGAAATAATTCAGTTAGTTTATGGGAAAAAGGAAAAAAAAAAACTAACATACCATTTAGCTGGGTATACTAATGTGTATTAAGCTTGATAAAATGCATGTATAACTGAGTCTAGGGAACCCTCTGGTATGAAGCAATATTCTGTGTTGTCTGCATCACCTGATACTATTTCTCCTTATTGTGAAAGTAACATGGCTACATATTGTCACATCTGTTTTAATTTGTGACTGGCTACATAACACACAGTGATGTTAGCATAATGTTTGTGCATGCTTTCGTTGTGCTCCATAATACAGTGGGATAGAGAATCTCAAATTACACTACCATGCTGCATCCAAATGAGTTTATTAGATGTAACCTTGAGCATCTACTCATGACAGTGAATGGTTACATATATGCCACAGTGAACTGCATGACCGTGCTCAGTGATCAGGAATGTAATCTGCATTTCAGGAAAAAATGATGATAATTTGTTACATGTAGGCCTAACTCCTGGCTAAAATGCTAAACTCTTTTTTTTGTCTTTTAACATGTCGACAACCAGTGTTGACCCCGTGTCTGTAAAATGGCGCTTCTTCAGATCCTCTGATCAACAATCCTCCTGAACAGAATACATTGGAATCCTGGGTTTTGGAGCCGCCTGCCTGGGATTCCCAATGGGTAAGCTTCAAACAGGAGCTTTGATCAGCTGGTGTGTGTGTGTGTTTGTGTGTGCATGTGCGTGTGTGTGGGCATGCATGCATGCACGTGTGAGCGTGCATGTACCTGTGTTTGCGCATGTGTGTTTTTGGAGGGGCAAATTTCTAGCCCAGCTTCTTGAGGCAAGAGAGGTGTTTGATGTGGAGATTTCCTCACCAGGTGGTATATAAAAAGGCCAGGGCTCTTAAAATATTACAAACTTCTGCCTGTCACAGAGGTATTTAGAAGAAATATGGCCTGCAGCCAATCAAATCAATTTTGCTAGATCAGTGGTTGTTTGGGTGAAAAACTGCCACTTTGTTTTTATATATTATTTAATGCATGTTGCACAAGAATGCAGCTTTAACGACAGACCATTACAAGCTTCTCCCTATACGTGCCTGCCTGTTACATGCTGTAAAGAGAATTGAACGTGATGGAAATAATTTCCACTTTAAGTGAACAACTTTCTTTTTCTTCATAGCTGGAGCTCAGATTCAAGCATGACTCGAAAAATCTGTTCAACCTAACACTTTTTTTTTCCTGATCTGATGTGACTTTCACTGAGTCTTTTTTGTATTGACATGATGATTTCACACCTTTGATTTTGCTCCCATGTTTTATAAGGCAAAGTAATGACCATGTCTAAAAAAAGGAGATCATTAAGAGGAGAAAATTATACAATGTTACAGTATATTCTGAGATCACAGAAAAGGTGAACACTTAAGGTCAAACTGCAGAGGTTAAGAAGTAGTTTTGCACTGCCATTATACCTTGCTCTGCCATGCACAATTACACACACACTGTGCTTTTTGATGCATGGGACGCATGAGAGAAGTTGCAACAAGATCAGATCAGTACGAAGTCTTCGCTGAAGTGCACTTACGCAAAGAGGCGGAGTGACTCAGCATATAGTCCTTGTCACGAAATCCCTGTGTTGTACTTGTACACTGTGTGTGTGTCTGATATTGAAAGGCGTTAGTTTAACTTGTGAGTCATTTGCTGTGTAAAATACACCATGCCAGAAATGAAATGGACACAGAGTTACCAGTTACCACTGAGTCATCTGAGGATGTGTGTATGTGCAGAAGACAAGGTATGTGTGTGTTGTATATGTATGCATGTTGGGGTGGTGATGGTTTGGGGGTGGGCAGCGCATTCATTTAACAAAATGAATAGCTCTCAGACTAAATTAAATTTCAGCTGGAATTAAATGATGGGAAGTGGTCTCTGTGTGCTACCAGATCGCTGTGAGAGGCCAATATTGCTAAAAGGCTTTTAGAGGATTAATTTAATGTTTTTTTCTTCTTCTTCTCCCTCTCTCCAGCCAGTTTTTTTTTTTTTTTTTCATTTCTTTGTTCTCCATCCAGGTGCTCATAAACCACAGCATTCCTTTTGCGGTGACATTTAGTAGCTAGAAAATGGCGGCGAGCCAGGATGCTGTGTCCAAGGAGGTGGGCTGAGTGTTGTGTCTGTGTTGTCGACATATCTGTGGGAGGCACCATGGGAGAAAGCAACACACATGCTGTTATTTTATTCTGCTAGGACTGAAAGTGGATGACGTGCTGTGGAAGCTGTTATGGCGGATAGAGAATTTGAGCGGGTTTGATCCCTGCAGCCGCGGACATTTGACCATCAAAAGCCAAGTTCCCTTCTATGCAGTGTCCTTGAAAAACCTCATACCTGCTCTCCTATTGTAAATCACACTGGAAAGCCGCAAAGCTTAAAGCCTTGCATTTTCAGAGTGTCTAGTGTAGTTAATGGGATTACTTGACACTCTGATGCAAGATCACATGATTGGAGAAAGCAAAACGGTGCAACAGTTGGAAAAAATGACATTATGGTGTATAGTATACAGTATGTGGGGTCTTAGACCAAGCACTGTAAGGTATACACTGATGTCAGGTGAGGTCTATCTGATAAATATACTGTCGCAGCCGGCAGCCAGTGAGATTTAAGTTTGATTCTAATAAACATTAACATTTACAATCAAATATCATTAAAGGATCTCTTTTTTTTTTTTGAAGCAGTTAGACCAAGTTATGAGTCGTAACACTAAACAATCGATCCTGCCTGTGACCTATCACTCAATCAATCAGGCAAACAATCTATTCCCCTAGTGCACTAATCAATTAATCACTCAATCAATCAGATATGGTTATCCAGAAGCTGATGATGCTCACACAAAAACATCAGTGCCACTCGCCTCTCATTTTAAATTAGCAGGCAAGAGAGTGACAGCAAAAAGATGAATGGATCCTGGTTTGCCAGGGCTTGTTTTGATGACCCATGCTCGGTTAAATTATTGCAGTAATGATGCTGCGACAGTGATGAATCACTCCTGTTACTATTTCATCAGCTGTGTCAACAATTACACTTTGAAAATGGACTCGGTTATTATGCCCGACTTTAGCAAGATTTGCAGATGTAGAACTACAGTATGGTTTATCCAGCCATGTCAGTTTAGCAAAAAAAAGACAGGCGGGCCGAAAAAGGTTCATCCTCAACTGCTAAGGTAATTGAATTGATTAAAACAGTGTATTCAAGGTTTATGAATGAACACTGACACAAGAGTAGTTCTCTGAACTGACACAAAACCTTACAGTTCAAGTATATGGCATGCAGTATCACAGTGGAGATCTTAATCTATTCTCTCTCAGATATAGAACATCCTTCGTCCACTAGCAGAACTGAAACAGCCTTCACGCCATGGATTATTCATCTGAAGTGGCTACTAGCATTGCCTATTTTCATTAAATAAAGAAGGAGCTGAATAAATGGCCTAGTAAACATGGAAAATCTCTAAAGTGCAAAGGACATTGAAATTTCTTTGTCCATTTCCCGCAGAGCACTTCATTTAATATTTGTTATTACTATGTACAGTACCATAGTGCAGCTGAAATGGCCTCTTACTGGCATCCTTGTTGAGATAAAGCTATTGTTATTTTATATCAGATTCTCAGGGCTATGTAAATACTGGACAAATAACACAACAGCACAGCACCTCATCTTCCTCAATCACTGTAATTGTAAGCACTTGTTAAAGTTTGGATCTAGCACAGTAATTAGTGATAGTCTGTCTTGTCAGTGAGAGGGAGAAGGGTAATCAAAGATAATTGCTGCAAATCATTGTGATGTTTTAATTGTGCACCTGCATGTCTCAGTTGTTGGCTTCACATCTGAGCAAAATGTTTTTTTTCACTATTTCTACATCAGTGATTTATGTGTCTATTTCTTTCTCTTTTTTTCTCCATAGTTTGCCATTTGTAAGAGATTCAGAGTTTTGCTCAAGGACACTTTGCAGCAGCCACCCCACAGATAGAGTTTGGTCTGTTTAACCATTGAAGCCATAAGAAACTTGCACGTTGAAGGTCCAAACAGCATTGACTGGGAACACACCTCAAGCAGACTGTCAAATAGGCAGTAAGTGAGGTGAAGGCTGGGACTTTATGTTACTGCTTCAAGTCATGTCATATCCAAGAGTGCAGCTTTATGCTCGCACACACTTGTATATCATATTAAGCCTTGATGTGCTCTTGTTTTGTCTCACCTTGAACAAATGTTGGAGGGCTTTAAAATCTGTTTGCTTCTGCAATAAATGCAACAAGTCCTTCAACCAAAACAACTATGTAGGTTGTTTTAAAGCCTCTGATACAATCCATAAGTGCCTACTGAAATATAGACCTTGACCATGATGATCACTAAAGTGTACTTATAATCATTTCCTATAATAATAGTAATTTATTATAATAATGGTCATGGCTTGATTAGGTTTAGGCATTAAAACTTCTTGGTTAAGTTTAGCAAAGAGAGTTAGGCTTAACCCTAGGAGTTAGGGACATGATTTCATTTGACAAAAATACTTCCTCAACATTTGCGGCCCTTTGTGATCATGGTTACAATAATAATTGACAATAAACATGGTTAACTTTGCTGAAGGCTCCTGCACAAAACAACATGAACTGCTAGTGTTATGTGAGAATTAAACACCACAAAGTCTTGTGTTTTATTGACTCATCATCCACCCTAGTCTCCTCCTCAAGCAGTCTATGTCACTCTTTATACTATGTTGACACTCTTTTCCCTTTGCTCCTGTCATAATTATTACAGCCACTTTATGCTTCCTAACAACAAAACATAAAAATATGAGTAATAATAACCTGCCGCACAAACAACCTATGGGCTCGTTGTTTTGTTCGTTTGTTTGTTTAGTTTTGTTTTACAGAGAGACAGACTCTGTCCTTAGTTTGAGACCTCACCAGCACCGACAGCAGGAAACCCTGCTGCCCAGTGAATTAAATAACTTTACATTAAATCCCTGACACATGATGAAAAGTGGACACTGTCAAACTCAGCATACAATTACTGCCATGTAAATAAAGTCATTTTGCAGTCTGAATCTTAATTCTCAATACAGTTCCATGGAAATTAACATCCAATGGAGGTTGAATTTGAATTTCTAATTGTAGATTCCCATGTGTAATTTAATGGAGTTATCATTTTTGCAGAGACACATTTTGCATCAACAGATTAAAAGCTTCTTATACATTGTCTGATGATAATGGCCCTCTGAGGGAAAAGTGGATGCACTGATTTTGTGCAGATCAGCAATCACCACATGAACATCTGTGAAAAAAAAAATTCTCTAAAAAAAAAAACACAACAAGACGAAATAACAGAAATGCCTGAGGATTATCCTTTATTTTTATATTTATTTTTCAGTATAAGAAAACACAAACCTTGTTCCCAAACCCTTGTGGCTTAATGGTGCACTTTTCTAAGAGATTGCTTGTTGACTAATAATGAATACATGGAAATCGATATTCCAAGGTTGGTAGAAAGGTTTCAATATTACTACTCAGTACACTGGTGAAGGCACTAAACGGCATCAACCTCAATGTCTCATTTGTGTAACATTTAGCTTTTCTTCTGACTAAAATGAATCATACATTTTGAGTTAATGTGAGACATCCTCCTAACTTGTGAATCAAAAGCAGCATCAGAGTAAGATATTCAGCCGTTAACACAGCCCATGGAAGCCTCTTCTCATTTTTTCTGGCCATAAGAGGAGATGAATCACTTTTTGGCCCAAGTGTGTAATCTGAAGATGAAAAAATCAGGCATCATCCCGCACTGCATCACAGAAGTGCTAATCGCCCAGCCACACAAGGGTCTTTGAAATTGCCAAAGCATAGCACATGGTAAATTTTTACATGACACAAGGACACTGTAAAAAAAAAAAAAAAATGGTAGAAGAGGAAATGACAACCACAGCTGCTTCCAGTGTTTGCAGAACTTGTTAAAATGTCCAATCTAAGTGTCATGCCATTTGAATCACGATTACATTTTTTATCTGGCTAATTTAACTGTGCATCACTTAGTTATGACAGATAGTAGGCCATGTGAGAGGCATCTGATTCTGTAGTCTGGGTTTCCACTTTCCCTGATTAGGTATTAACTTTTATAACGACATTCAGTGATGACCAGTTAATAGAGCTGAAGAAGTCAGGACTGAATCAGTTACTCACATCCACTACACAGGAGGGAGAGAGTGAGAGAGGGAGAGAGAGAGAGAAAGAGAGAGAGAGAGAGGATGAAACAGAGGAAAGACGCTGAAGAAAGTGAGATAGAGACAGAGAGCTGGAGATGTGCAGAGGAGAGAGTGATGGAGGGCTGGGAGGGATCCAGGAGTGAGTTGATACAAGGAGAAGT
>OMNW01018725.1:14968-26649 GCA_900303245.1 Selene dorsalis | reverse complement strand
GGAGAGGAGCAGCTACTGCGGCAGCAGGAGCACGACGGGTGGAAGAGGAGGAAAGCTGGAGAGAAGCCGCTCTCCTTTTTGGACGAGGTGCGTCCTGTCTCTTGGACCTTTTCCTGCCGCGCTGGGTGTCTGCGGGTACTGCCGGCTGCTCAGCAGGAACTGAAGAGTCCCCGGGAGAATCGCTACCGTCGATCAGGCTTGCCACCTACTGAAGCTGAGACAGGTGGAGCCCCGGGGCAGGAGAAACTCCTTGAGCCCTTAAGTGGGCCACTGGTACTCCAACTGCGACGATGTGAGACGAGCACTTCTTCACTGAGCAACAGGAGACTGCGCTGCCTCGAGGAAGAGCTCGCTGCTCGGATTAAAACCCTCCAGAGGATCGGAATCAAAATCCGACTTTCCGCGGCAGGCAAACAAGAGGCAGCAGGTGAACGACACTTTTAAATGTGACAGCTAATGATTGATTGGTGAAAGACAGACGGGTGTCTGACTGTGATTGGATGAAATCGAGTAGGAAGAGGTGGAGCCAGAGAGACAGCAGGAAAGTTGATTGGTGACTCAGTGAGCATGCTCAAACAGATAGTCTTCCTGACTGAACCTTCAGTTAGCTTCATTTGTCAAATTCTAGTTTCACTAAACATTTTAACCTGTAACCAAAACATCCAACATACATTTGCAGTCAGACACAGACAACAGGAATGCAGGGTCCAAACAAACTTTAATCAATGCCAACAAAACACAGACATTTTAAATAATGGGCCACAAACTAAAACAGGACCTAACCCAGCTAACTGATCAGAAGTATGAAGAGAAGAATTTTTTCCCAAGACCTTAATCTTCAATTCTGCAGCATCAGTTTGAGTTGTTCATCAACCAGTTCTGACCGCCCTCTCTCCATTCTAAGGAGCTTATCATAAGCATCCACAGTATCAGCATGCCTCTTCTGTCCCCACCTGTCTGACTCTGGCCCACGAACCTCTTGTGGTGGATCGGGTGGAGTAGTTCACCCTTTGGAGCCTCCACAGGTGTGAGGAACACACACTCAGATGACAGGTTGAGTGGCTCATCAATTGGCTCCCCAACACTGGCTGGCAAAATCCCATGGAGAGCCTGGGAACTCTCCTCCCCAAGGATGTCTTTGTTTTAGGTTCTTCCCACAAAGTTTAACCTGCTACACAGACTTTAGTTGACCACTACCAGTGGCGTTTACCTGTGCTGTTATAGCAGCCCAAATTTCTGCCTTTCTTTTTTGCCGACACATTGGTCTGGTCAGGGGTGCTAGCAATGCATGGGTTTCGGCAGCACTGACGTTTAACCTCTTACTTCTTTGGCCCTCCATGTTGTCTGGAGGTTGGTCAACCGGTCACTCTTTTATACCATGCCAGCGAAATTACATACAGGTGTGAGAGTATCCCGGGTTCAGTGGGAAAGGCTTAAATTGGGTTCTCTGAGCAAGAATGGTTCTCTTTACATCAGAATAAGTAGAACAGACAATGACTTAAATTGTACACCGACACCAAAGGAGAAGGTATAAGCCCAGAAAATATGCTGAATGCCCCAACCTGCTCGAGCATTACCCCAATGATGACCTTTATGCACGATACAGATTTGTTCGAGATGATATTGTTCCCGTCTGCAATATTCTTCGTCCTCACCTTGAACGTGCCATTCTGAGGAGCCATGCCTTGACAGTGGAGGAGCAGGTACTGATAGCACAACGTTTTTATGCATGTGGTTGCTCCTTTGAAGTGATTGGGGATGGACTGGTGGTGACAAAGTCAAGAGTGGGCCATGTGGCGCACTCAGTCTACTGCCTTTACCAGTCTTCTGGGTCAATTTGTGAAATGTCCTGAAAACGAAGAAGAAATAACAAGGACCAAGAGGAAGTTTTTCTCATTGGGGGGGTGCCCAGTACTATTGATGTTATTGACTGTACACATGTGCATATCCTGGCAACTCATGCCAGTGAATGGAAGTATGTCAACAGAAAGGGCCAGCACGTACTGCTGACCTTGTTGTTATCAGCTGTGTTGTGAGATGGCCTGTGTCTGTACACGATGTTCATATTTTGAAGGCAAGCCACCTCTTTCAAAGGTTCCAGCAGACTGCCCCAGATGGCATCCTCCTCGGTGACAGCGGCTGATGACCCCTTTTGCTACTATCACCAATGACTCCCAGCAGAGGCACAGCAATGTCCATGCCACAACAAGAGGGTCAATCCAGTGCCTGAATGGTGTGATAAAACATAGATGTGCCTGCCTGAACTATCTCCCTGTGGAGCCACAGAAAGCCTGTTACGTCATCTGTGCCTGCATTGTGCTACACAACATAGCACAAACAAGTGCCACTACAGGAGGCTCTCATTGATGTACTTCCTCCCTCCACAGAAGGCTCTGACCTGCTGCCTCCACCATCACTGCAGCCCGATGGTCCTGCTGGAAGAGCCATATGAAATGCAATGATTAATCTTTATTTTTCCAATTAAATGGTTAAACTATGAGATGTGTGCACTTATTTCAATTGCAATTTTTCAGTGTCACAGTTTATATCATGCTGCACACTGAAGCACCTTCCAAACATTTTCAATGTATATTTTCATGCTTCTGATTTAAATTTGACTTCAGTCAGAAGCTTAAAAATACACTTTTAAAAAGCTTGGAAATAGCGTGATTATCGTTTTAAAACATGCAGCAATGTATTTCAAAGTGTTTGTGTACAAAACTGATTATTTTACTTCATCAAATCAGATGCTATTTTGCCATAAATGACCATAATTATGTTTAGTGAAAGCCTTCTACATAAGAAAGAAAAATTAAGGGGAAAAATGTTACAATTGTGTCACTGACTAAGCAATATACTAGTAATGCAATTACAATTTCAAGCAGTTTCAACCACTTTATTCAAAATCCAGTAACTTGAAAACCTTGAATATGCTACTGCGTTTCCAAGGATGTCCAGCACTCGTACGGACCCTGTATGGTAAATGGACTTGCACTTATATAGCGCTTTTCTAGTCACTTGGACCACTCAAACTGCTTTACACTGTTTTTGTCGCATTCACCCTTTCACACATACATTCATACAGCTCTGTTCGCAGACAGGCTTTTTAGGGGCTAATCACTCATACACCTTCTCTTTCTGTGTGGATGTGTGTGAGTATATCTTTGTCATTGTCAGAAATCCACAATAGTCACAGAGATTGTGTTTATGTACACAAAAGCATGATATCACCAGCATTACTCTAGCATACCTTACTCTTCTGAATGAACCGCATAGTTCATACACTGTGTAATGTTACGTTTCCAAAGGACTGCAGCAGTCTGGTCTGCACATATGTGGCCTACTTTGTTTTTTTTTTTTGTTTTTTTTTAAGTCTGCTGTGTTGGCCAATGAAATAACGTTAATAAATTCTGAACAGGTTGGTGTTAGTTGATGTACGTCCATTTAGTTTCCTTGTACATTAAACCATAGACTGCAAAATTCATCAACAGAGCAGCGACCTCACTAGCCCGCTAGCTACTTAACACAGAAGACAATGGAGCCAAGTTAGCTACTGTTAGCATGACCTCGGCTCAATTAGAGATAGCTACGCCCTGGTTGTAAGTAGGTGACAATTTCAATAGTTGTCTTGCATGATATGTTGGTTGGCGTTCATATGGTCTTAAAAACGCTACACATAAGACAACTGTAAACTTAAATTTTGAGGTGAAAGTTGTGCTCCCAGCTCAGATAAAGTCAGCAGGTTCATCTTGATCCATGGCCCAGTTGTTCAAAAGGTGTAATCTGGATCAAAATTATCCGGATTTTAAAATCCCTTGTTTTGCCATCAAGGATCACGTAATCTGTTTTACTTTTATCCCAGTTGTTCAAAGCACAGTTGGACTGGATCAGTCTGATCAAGATACAAACTTTTCAGGATTACCAAATCCAGATAATGAGTGCTCTAAATGGGACTGCATATCACACTGAAGGCAACTAGGTATGTGAAAAACGGGCAGAATAGCTAGCATAGCACATTAATACACTGAGTGACAGTGTATTAATTTGAAAATGGGATGTATGTATTGTTTTCTGTGCTGTTTTTTGATTCTTCAGTGTCTTTTAAACAGCCAGACCTTATCTGACCCACAACAAATAAATAAAAAAACATATACCATGCATTAGTAAAATTCATTGTGAATATTTGTCCATGTGTTTCAAATTTGAACTTGAAAATTGAAATTTGAAGTTTTAATTTTGATTTCATTATCCCGTAGTTGTGGAAAAGTTCTTCATTTGTTGAATAATCAAAAGTTATCATAATTTACTCATTGCTGTGATGGTTTAAAAATCAGCTGCAAAATATAAATGTAGATATATTACATTATAAATGTTGTTTATTTGACCAGTTTGAATTTAATTTAAATCACATTTTGTTCCTGAAATCCCCCTGAATCCAACTGCTGGGATTTGATCCTGATCCTACTAAGTTTTGAACAACAAACTGAGGGTTTGATCCAGATTGCCCCCATGCACACACGCTTTAATCGAGGCAGCGGGCCAAAATCACCCAGGTGGCCCTGCCTGCCTTTGCCTTGGAAAACCCTGTGTACTCTTGCAGTTTTCAGTTGCTTCTGGAAACACTGGAATAATTGCCTGTATATGTTTTAAACCAATCTGTTGTATTGTTTTTTATTGTATTGTCTGTTTCTTTGTATTTTTCTTTTATTTATTTTATAATGGACCTCAGTCTGTGAATCTATCTATCTATCTATCTATCTATCTATCTATCTATCTATCTATCTATCTATCTATCTATCTATCTATCTATCTATCTATCTATCGAAGTCTATATGAAGAAGATTGTCATGTGAACTCTGTCTGTGATGCTTGACATCAAGTAAAAAACCAGTAAACTTTTGGTATCCTGAGCCCTCCTTTAACCTTTTTGGAGTCCACAATGTTATAGGATCTGAGTCAAACATACACAAATGCTGGTCCAAGGACACCATCAACAGGGATGAGTGAGCATACATGCTCTCTCACACCTGGGACTGTCTCCTCCAGAAATCGGACGGCAGGGGGCGTGCCAGCCTGGGATCATCAGGTTGGCGACGCCAGGGATCATCACCTGAGAAAAGGACACATCACAGCAGTTGGATGATGCTTCTAGAAGACTGCAGAGATCAGTCAAAACATATCGAGGTAAAAAAAGAAAAAAAAAGAAGATGAAGCACCACTGGAGGTCTAATGTTGTTTAACAGGATCCAACAGAGAGCCTCTGACACTCCTACAGCTAAAAGTGAGTTTCACAGCGAAATAAAACTTGGATTCCCACTTAATGCCAAAAAGATGCCATTGAGATGGATGGATGGGTACGATTCTGAAGGCATCAGTAATGTCTGCTTTGGATTACCAAAGCACACTGACTGGCTAGTTTGATCAGCTTTTTTGCATTGTCTACTGTAGCGTGATGAAGTCAGAATGGTACTGGAGGAATGAGACTATTGACGCTCAACAGGGCCTGATCGAGGAGCAGATGACACGAAAATTAATATTTAATTAATATTTTCCTTCCAGAATATTTTCTAGTGTCAAAGCCTATAGGACAAGTGCAAAACACTGGTAAAGGAGGGGCGCTGAAGGGGCCAGTTAAGGAACATTTATTACTAGAATCTGGGGATCAAATGGGGATCCTCACTTGGAAACCCTGAGAAAAATCAGTCGGCATGTGATCTGTGAAAACACAGTCTGAATGAGATGAAAATCCTACAACCAAAGCCTAAATATTAATTGGAGTGGATAGATGAGCCTCTAGGAGGTGTGCAAGCCACACGGGGTCACTTGACGAAAGTGAGCCAGATGGGCAGGGATCAGGCGACGGGGGCACACTGATCCGGGGTGAGCATCCTTGTACACACTGCAAATGTGGAGAAAAACACAGTCTGGGTAATACAGATATTTTCATTACAGTTGTTGCATATGGGTTTGTTGTGAAACAAGTCCACCTTTCCAATGTGGCTGTCAGTCATGGAGCGAGGTGAAGGAAGGTTGTGGAGGAGTCCTGGCCTCTCTGTTGGAAGACCTGGCCGCGGGCACAGTGAATCAGAATGACCTACACTGCCATGTGTGGCAAGGAACTGCATGGGAACCCCCAATGAGCATAATTACAATCTCAAGAGTCCCAAACCGCCAAATTAATTAAATATTTGACTGAGGAGTGTACAGAGGTACCTTGTTAGAAAACGCCTTGTATTACTGATACATGTTTTTTTTTACCCCCATATCTGAGAATGAGATCTCCCTATCAGTGCTAGATCAGCACCTAATTCAGCCCTTCTGTCAGGATGAACATAACAAATTACATCTCTGTAGATTGACATCTTTGCCTTGCAGGATTTTTCGCCTTAAACCGAAATAAATATTGGCTGCGGCAGGAATGTATGGGAAAATTGATTGGTGACTCAGTGGGCATGTTCAAAGAGACAGTCTTCCTGACTGAACTTTTGCTAAGCTTCATTCTTCCACAAATGGCCACGCCATGTCTACCACTGCTTTCAGTCTGTACATAGGCTGCAAGCTACTAGGTTAGGTTCTGTTAGGTTCTGACTAGGGCTGCACAATATTGGAAAAAACTGACATCGCGTTTTTTTTTTTTTTTGTTTTTTTTGCGATGTATATTGCGATATTAAAAAACACAACCCCCCCCTCCTTTGTCTGGAACTGACCAACTCGCGTGGTATTCCTCCACACAGGTAGGCTCTGCATCGTACTGTATCACTCCACCTATCAGCTGTTTGGATCAGCGGTGTGTGAATGAGGCGTAGTGATACAGCGGGCGCGGAGCTGGTCTGTGTGGAGGAATACTGAGTGAGTTGGTCAGATCAGTTGATGGACTGAAAAAAATGTGTAGCTGTATAACGTACATTTAACCAGTTCTATTATTTCGTGACGGGACTCCTTAAGTCAAGTAATAGCACATTTTATTGTCAGTAAGAGTAACAGCCTTATAACGGGGGAAATTTTTTTGACTACTTGTTACTGGAAAAAGTAGTGCTGTTAGTAACGCTGTTAATTCATAACACCATTATTCCCATCACTGCTTGTTTATCGCTCATCTTGGTATGGTGAGTAAGGGGCAGCATGTGCATAGGGTGGAGTGGCTGGGTCCATGTACTTGGCAACCATCCATTTTTGGTTTTGCAATAACAAAACAAAAAATGGAAAATGAACCGTTTCCTGTTTTTTCTTTGATTATACAAAAACGAAAAATGGAAAAACAAATCGTTATCTATTTTCCATTATTCGTTATTCGATTTAATTTGACGTGTTGACGGATGGCTGCGAAGTACGCAGACCGGGGCTGAGGGAACAGAGCAGAGCAAGCAAAGATGCTTTTCTGAAGCAAAACAAAAGTTGACGTGTCCTAAAAAAATGAGAAAACATCACACGTCCTGCGATGTGATGATTGCACATGCGCACCATCGCAGTGATGACACATCGTTCAGCCCTGACTCAAGCTGGGTCAAACTGAACTGGCTTTGTGAAACGAAAAGTTTCCTCCAACTCTGAGTCAACTAATTCAGAGTTTTCACCAAACCTGCTTTCCAGAACAGGCCCTAGGAACACTGAGGATTAATGCAGATGAAACAGAGGGCAATGGGAAAACACCAAGGTAAAATATAACGAGGAGAAAACAAGCCACAGGTGTGGCAATCACACTGAGGTGAGACACATGAGGTAATCACAGGAGGGAGAGCACAGGAAGACAAGACACTGAACTTCAAAATAAATCAGGACATAAACAGGGAACAGACACGAACCCTAATGGTGCGTTCACACCAGACACAAAGCACATTTCTTCACACACAAAGTCAGTGCAAAGATGCAAATTTTGAATCATTCACTTATTCGTGCAAGTTTAAAATATTCAATTCCTGAGTGATCCTGTGTTGGGACAGCCTATCAGTGTTGAGATTCTCCTGACGCAGGATGTCAGTGTATATTTTTATTGATTTTCACACACCGAAAACTGATGAAGAGGCGCTCCGCAGCTGAAATGAAGTGCCTGTAGTTGGTGTCCTGCAGAGAGACTGATCCTCCCTAACAGATCATGAAAATGGTCTCTGGTGAGCCTGAAATATCGCTGGAGGCGCCCATCATCCAGACACAGCTCACAGAGATGATATTATTAACCTAGACACGAGGGTGTTTGGTTTTTCAACATATCTCTTGGTATAACTCTTTGGGCGAGTATTTGTGAATTGTTTGTACTCGCCTAGCACAAATACAAACAAAATACTCCCACAGCCAAAGTCGCGTGAATAAAACAAGCTTTGCGTCTGGTGAGAACAGAAAAGAAACAACAGTGACAAGACTTCTACTTGAATTATACTTTTTTAGTATCTGTACAATATGTGGTATTTTTGGAAACTTTTGACTTTTACTCCTCTACACTTAAAAGATAAAAGAATTTCTGTCTCCACTTCATTTATATGAAGCACTTGTTTCTTTGACACAGAGCTTTTAATCTGTGAAATGAAATTTAATTTATTTTCAAAAATGTGACAGACCTCACACTGTGTTCATCACAGGAAAAAAAAAACATCCAACTCCTCCACTGTCAGTCACGTTCAAACGTTCAACAAAGATGAGGCAGATACAAAATCCACATTTAACTTCTCAGACTGTGTTAAGATTACTTTAATAGTATTTTGTACTATGAGTGAATGCATCACTCCCTACAAAGGTTTCATATCATATTCTATCCACGGCCTGTCAGACAATGTGTATAATGTGTTTAATATACCTCAGTATCTATTTAGTAGATAGATAAACAGTAAATAGAGAAGAAACATTAGGTTTGGCATGTCCCATGGCAAAGAGAGGCACCAGCTGTGTCCCACTTCAGGGCCTGGATCCTCAAAGGACGTGGCTCATGAAAGTTGGCCCTTCATAAAATCGGAGAACCAGACTGAAACTGTCTCATCATCTTCAGTGAACTAGTTTAGCAAGAGAGCGAAATTAATTGTGCATTGGGGTGTTCTCCATTAGCATGTAGAGTAAATTCATCACGAAGATGAACAGGTAGTGAAGTAGGACAAGTTTGATAATACCTGTTAACATTTTGGAAAACTGGCAGCACCAATCAGCCATATAATATCTGTCCTTTTGATTTACAACATATTCCAACTAAAGATTATTTGTACAAACCACAGTTTAGATTTTACTTCTGTGGTTTTGTTTGCCATCATCTCCGTCAGTAATTACACAGGACTGTGCTCGCTAAGTTGTTGATTTGGATAATCTTTGGGGAGTTGCTCCTGAGCAGCAGCCAGACCTTGGAGAGGATTTATCTCAGTTTGTGTTCCATTTAGAGTAGTGGTACACCCACCTATGTTAAAAATGCATGTTAATCTCAGACTCTCCACTCTTCTGTTTATATTAATACCAATTGTTTTTATTATCTCACTGTCTATCAATATAAGGTGACTCTGACACTAAAGGTCTTTTGGCAAACACTAAGTGAATATTTCTTAGTAAATTGATGCTTAATTCAACACAGCATTAAGTTGTATTAAAAATGTGTAGCATACTTCAATTATAAATTAATGCTGATATCAGTGTAAATGTTGCAGATTATTTAACCCTTTCCAGTACCAGTGACGTTACTATCTAACACTTATAAACACTTATAAAAACCCATCTCTCATCACTGACCCCATTGTCGCTGTGTTGGTTGTACAGTAACCTCTGAATTTGAATCAGAGTCTGAATCAGAAACGTCTTGTTCCCGTTTCACTCGCTTTCCTCTTCTGTTTACCGTTGCCTTGCCTACGCATGCAAGGAGGGGAGAGAGGAAGAGGGAGGGAGGGGAGGGAGGTGGAGTTGTTGATCTTCAAATTTTTGTGCTGTGTGAAATGCCAGAAAGGTAAGAGTAGCTTTAATGCTTGTAAAACCTCAGCCCTTTAATTAAGTAATTGACATCCTTTTTTTCAGGACAACTTTGGCTTTCAGGATATTCATTCTGTAGTGGTGTCATATGAGCGTAGAAAAAACTACATGATCAGAAAAAGAAAGGAAAAGAAAAAACAGAAAATAAATTTCACATATATTTGTTGGAAACTCTTGGGGATTAGAGGAAAAAGAATAAGGGCTCTAACTATGATACAAAATATATTATTTTTATTATTTATAAAAACGCCCCTCTTGCCTGGCATAGTCTCGCTCACTAGACCTTTCTCCAGAAAAGAATATGAGGCCCCTGTCTTGGTCTTAGCTTGTGTAAAATGCATAAACGGTAATCTATGCATTATTTATTGCATTTACGGCTGATTTTCCAATAATCGGAATTGTAACTGGCAACAGAGCAGCCATCGTGTGAAGGCATACAGGTCTTCTATGGGACTTTGGCCCATCCTGTTATGGGACAGGAGTCTCCTATTGGACACAGATGTTTGAGGCAGGACTACTCCACTTCTGGGTGAGTTACAGACACCCAGTGGATTCTTTGTAAAGGTCAAAGTGTCCCGCTTTCAATAAAAAAAGACTTGCTAACCTTCGGCGTTCCAGAGATAGATGTGAAAGAGTAAAACAATACCCCTGCCCTCGTATACGATGGCACCAACCTCAGAGGGTTAAAGCGGAACTATGCAAGTCCAGTCACTTTTCCTCTGTTTTGCTAACCGTCCTCCTGGCCATGTGCATTTGTTTTCAATGAAATTGGAGAGAAAGCAATCAAAAGAGCGGTGGATAACGTAATTTATCATATATGATGTTATGACATGTATATTTGTGTAGTCTTATCTGTCATAAACAAGAGACAAGAGCTGGGACACCGGGTCGGAGGCACTGATCTTGCAAGGTTGTTTTTTTCGGACAAGGGGTGGAAGGCAGAGAGCCTCTGTTCTACCTCGTAGATCAGCTTCAACATGTGTATGCGCGTGCAATCAGGTTTGTGCACATTTTTACAGATGCAAACCTTTAGTAACTCAGGCCCTAAGTGGCTGCCACCAGATATAGCTAGCTAGTTCCTACTGCCCACTTACCCAGTTATACCCTGCTGCTTTAAAGGGGAACTGTGCAAGTCTGGTTACTTTTCCACTGTTTTTCTAACCCTCCTCCCTCCCCCTCCTGGTCATGTGAATTTGTGATCAATGGAGCAGTGGACAGTGTTATTACTCATACACGCATTACAATGTGTAGTCTTAACTGTCATAAACAAGAGATTAATGGGTACCCGGTCGGGGGCACTGATCTTGCAAGGTTGGTTTTGGCCAAGAGATGCTAGGTGGAAGACAGAGAGAAAGCTGTTCAGTTAAGGTAAAAATGTAGCATAGTTAAGGAAAAAATCCTCTTTAATGAGAGTTATGGGCCTGAGCCAGGCCCAAACCTTACGTATTCATGATAAAAACGTCCCGAGCCTGGACAGAATTCACATGACGGGCCCCTTTGGGCATGCAAGATTCATACCTGCATAGACCACAACCTCACAGTGGTTTGGCCCCTGAAGTGGGGAATAGTGTGGCTAAGGTGTAGAAATATCTCAAGATGACCCAAACAATTCAATATTTTCACTTTTGAGAGTTTCAAAGTATCTGAATACATTTTGACAGTTTTTTCCCCCATAATAAATTTATAAAATCTAAATGTTAAATCCAATCATCCCCCTTCACAAAGCCTTTTGTTTTATAATGCAGTTT
>OMNW01018724.1:0-11844 GCA_900303245.1 Selene dorsalis | reverse complement strand
AGCAGAGTTATGTATGGTGTACCACAGGGTTCAGTTTTAGGGCCAGTTCTCTTCATTCTTTACATGCTTCCATTAGGGGATATAATCCGGAAGCACTCCATCAACTTCCACTGCTATGCTGATGATACTCAGCTCTACTTATCTATAGAACCAGACGATAGAAGCTGCCTCATCAATCTGCAAGATTGTTTAAAAGACATCAAATCCTGGATGTCCTCTAACTTCCTGCTGCTGAACTCTGAAAAAACAGAGGTGATTGTGTTTGGACCTAAACATCTCAGGGACACATTTTCTAAGCAGATTGCTACTCTGAATGGCATCACCCTGAACTCAAGCACAACTGCGAGGAAGTTTGGAGTCATTTTTGACCAGGATCTTTCCTTCAGCTCCCATATAAAGCATGTGACTAGGACTGCCTTCTTTCACCTGCGCAGTATAGCTAAGATCAGGAGTATCCTCTCTCGGAGTTATGCTGAGAAACTAGTCCACGCATTTATCACCTCTAGGCTGGACTACTGTAACTTGTTAGGATGTCCAAAAACCTCTCTAAAGAGTCTCCAGCTGGTCCAGAACGCTGCAGTGAGGGTACTGACAGGAGTTAGTAAGAGAGAGCACATCTCTCCCATTCTAGCTTCACTCCATTGGCTTCTAGTAGGATATAGAATAGACTTCAAAATCCTTCTACTTACCTATAAGGCTCCATCCTATCTGAAAGACCTTATTGTTCCATACTGTCCCGCCAGAGCACTTCGCTCCCAGAACGCAGGTCTGTTAGTGACTCCCAGTATCTCTAAAAACAAACTGGGAGGTAGAGCCTTTAGTTATCGGGCTCCTTTACTGCGGAACCAGTAAAGGAGAGAACCACCAGCAGCGCAGGTGGTTCTGGACCGAGGGCACAGCCACTTCCTCCTCCTGAATGGGGAACAGTAGGGGTTGGTAACCAAGACAACATTCAAACGGTGTCATACCCAAAGAGGCATTGGTTAGGGAGTTATGGGCGTACCCCACCCATAGCAGCTCAGAATTCCACCAGGAGGGATTTGCTGAGACCACACAGCAAAGAGCAGCCTCCAATTACTGGTTGACCTGCTCGATCTGGCCATTGGTCTGTGGATGAAACCCAGAGGAAAGACTAATAGAACACCCAAGAGCAGAGCAGAAAGCTTTCCATACCCTCGAAATGAACTGGGGAACTCTGTCAAACTCTGACACATCAACGGGGATACCATGTAAACGAAACACATTAGAGACTAGAAGGTCTGTGGTCTTCCAGAAGGATGAGAGTTTGGGCAGGGGTATGAAATGGGCCGAAAATCTGTCAACAAGATTGTCAAGATGACCGTGTTACCATTAGAGGGGGGCAGGCCGGTGACAAAATGGCAACGTGTGACCAAGGACGACTGGGTACAGGCAGGGGGCGGGTCGAGCCCGAGGTGGGTTGTGTAGATGTTTTGTTCATGGCACAGACTGAGCAAGCAGTGACGAAGTCCCCGGTGTCCCTGTCCACGGTCGGCTGACAAAAGTGCTGATGAAGAAAGGCCAACGTACGACCCAACCCAGGATGACAGGTAAGTCTGGTAGAATGGGCCCACTGGAGGACTTCAGAGCGGACAGAAGGAAGACAGAAGAAAAAAGAGAGTTAGGTGGGGGCCATTGCCTGGATCAGGTTGAGTCTGGTGGGCTTGGCAGACACGTGACTCAATATCCCAGGTCACAGAAGCAACAATGCAGGATGGGGACATGATTGGGCTCTGATTCAGGAGGTGCGTCAGCCGTGAACTGGCGGGACAGGGCATCAGCTTGTTGGGAGTTCAGCTGCTTAGCTGTCTGGATGTTGGCCAGGTTCTTATGGTCCGTCCACACAATGAATGGCAGTTTGGCTCCCTCCAACCAGTGACGCCATTCCTCGAGTGCCAGTTTTACAGCCAGACATTCCCGGTTTCCAACATCATAGTTTCTCTCTATGGAGGACAATTTGTGGGAGTAGAAAGCACAAGGATGCAGTTTATGGTCAGTGGGAGATCACTGAGAAAGAATGGCTCCTACCCCAGTCTCCGACGCATCCACCTCAACAACAAACTGAAGCTCTGGATCAACCTGGGTGAGAACGGGGGCTGAGGTAAAGCGGCACTTGAGTTCCTGGAAGGAACAGATGGGAGCTGGAGCTCAGATCAGTGAGAGGGGCTGCCAGGCGACTATAGTTCTTGATGACACGCTGGTAGAAATTGGTAAACCCCAAAAACCGCTGTAACTGCTTTCGGGTTGTGGGTGCAGGCCACTCCGAAACTGCCTTATAGGTCAGCAGAAGGATTTTGTTTTTTCTGTATCCTACAGGAAGCCAATGGAAAGAAGCTAAAATGGGAGAGATGTGTTCTCTCATACCAACTTCTGTCAATACACTCACTGCAGCGCTCTGGACCACCTGGAGACTCTTCAGAGAGTTTTTTGGGCATCCTGACGAGAGAGTTACAGTAGTCCAGTCTAGAGGTGATAAATGCATGGGCCAGTTTCTCAGCATCACTCTGAGAGAGGATATTCCTAATTTTAGCCTTTGATATCCACAACTCGTTCTGCAGGGCATGCAGTCTTGACTGCACCTCTCTCCTACATGTTAGCCATTTCTGGAGTACAGCTGAGCTGCCTCACATGGTGCTCCATGTGAGGCATGTGAGGTAAAGCGAAAGGTGTTGCTGACTCAACCACAGAATTATTGCGGAAAAATATCCTCTCATCTTATGTCCTTCTCAGAAAGTAACAATAATCTCATAGACAAATTTCAGTCAGGTTTCAGGGCACATCATGGCATACATGCTTAAAGTTTACAATAACGTACTGCTGTGTCGTGAGACTGCTAAATATGAATCCACACCTTAGCTCTGCCTTCGATACAGTGGACCATACCTCCTGAACCATCTTTAGCAACTGTTTGGCATCCAGTATAGGGCTCTGTGGTGGTTTGCCCCATGTATCTTTTTCTGTCTAATCTGGAAACTTCTTCTCTGTATCTGCCCCATTCCCTGTGGAGTATCTCAAGGATTCATTTTAACACCCATTTTATTTTCCTCATTCTGGCCTCCTTTTGATTCCATATTCCAAAAATATGATATCTCATATCATATCTATGCTGCTAATACTCTGCTATACTCCCCATTCATCCCAGGTGATGATGATAGTAATAATTCAATTAAGTCTCTCCATTAATGCCTTCAGATATGAAATATTGGATAGCAAATAATTAAGTTAAGTAATACTAAGTGGTTTTCTTTCATCCTCCTGACTCCACACATCTCTTAGAACCTGTTGCCTCTCTCCGCAATACTCACACCAGTGTCTTGGTGTCGTGTCTATGACTAGGAAGGTTGAAAGTTTGCTGTTTCCACCAGTCCTTCAGAATTTGAAGGTCAACTGGACTTCTTCAATGTCCTCTATTTGGGCATCACTCTATCCACCCTGTCCTAACTGCAGTCTTTGAATGGTAAGGCTACTAGGAAGAGAGAGAGAGCAGCAGACCCATACTTGCATCCCTGCACTGTTTTCCAGTGTTTTATGCAGTGTTGCATTTGCACCTGAATCTACCTCTCAGCTCCTGTGCCCCCTCTCTCTCTACACACACACACAAACTGTTATAACTGATTTATCTCGAACAATGTGATGTGACAGATGACGATGGGAGCACTGTGTTTAAGTATATAAATAGCCCGTAACCCTAAATAGCATCAGGGCTGTGGCTGGTGTGCAGCATTAACCAGATTAAATGATTATGCTTTCACTTGCTGTGATCCTGGACTGTAATAGGGGATTAATTAAGTAATTTGTATTGTATCGTAAACATGTCATGTGTGTGAGTTCACCGTTTTTCATTTGTTCAGGTCCTATCAGCAGCATACTCGTCAACAAATATGGCTGTAGACCCATCGTCATGATGGGGGGCTGCCTCTGCTCCACAGGAATGATCTTGTCTTCCTTCTGTACCAGTGTGGTGCAGCTTTACATCTGCGTAGGAGTTATTGGTGGTAAGTCTTAGAAATCCACTTATGTCCAGTTTCAGTTAATTTGATTAGCCCCCATACCTAAACAGCAGCTTACAAAGTGAACGGTCTCCACAGGAGCAATTCATTCACTGTTTCTGTTTTTTGCTTTCATCATAATGTATTTATTTATTTCATGTGAAAAAAAACACCTTGTTCAACTAGGGGCAACACCAGCCTGCCTCTGCCAGAATTTTTTTGATTAAAGCTTCATGTATTTTTAAGCCCCTATACCAGTGGTAGTCAGTCTCAGGCATTTTGTATTTATGTTGTCAGTCTGTCAATTTGATCTCTCTCGCCAGGGAGTTTAAGACCCCCTTTTAAATACCACTGTTTGCACGTGTTGTCATTCAGGCAATTACTCTTAGTAGATCCTATGCAAAACTTACAAAAAACAAATGTGTATTGAAGTATTCTTTATTTGGGATCCTAGTAAATCAGGCACAGAGTTGTTCTGTTGTGGCTATTGTTTACCACTCATCTGACCTCACAGGACTTGGACTGGCCTTCAATTTGCAGCCAGCACTGACTATGATTGGCAAGTACTTCTATAAGAAGCGTCCTATTGCCAATGGGCTGGCAATGGCAGGAAGTCCAGTGTTCCTCAGCACCTTGGCTCCTCTCAACCAGTACCTGTTCAACCACTTTGGCTGGAGAGGCAGTTTCCTCATCCTGGGTGGCCTTCTGCTGAACTGTTGTGTGGCTGGTTCCCTCATGAGGCCCCTGGGACCTCCACCCTCCAAAGCCAAGAAGGACGAAGAGCTGGGCACCATTGCCACCACAACAAAGGAGAAACGCTCCACCTGGGAAATAGTCAACCAATACCTGGACTTGACACTCTTTCAACATCGTGGCTTCCTCATCTACCTGTCAGGGAATGTCATCATGTTCTTGGGCTTCTTCGCACCTATTGTCTTCCTGACAGCCTACGCCAAGGACATGGGTGTTGATGAGTACTCAGCTGCTTTACTGCTATCGATTCTGGCTTTTGTTGACATGTTTGCCAGACCGTCCATGGGACTGCTGGCCAACTCGCGCTGGATTCGGCCCAGGATCCAGTATTTCTTCAGCTTTGCTGTGTTGTACAACGGGGTCTGCCACATTCTCTGCCCACTGGTTGAAAGCTACACCGGTCTAGTGGTGTACGCAGTGTTCTTTGGCTTTGCCTTTGGCATGGTCAGCTCAGTGCTATTTGAGACACTGATGGACCTTGTTGGGCCTCAGAGGTTCTCCAGTGCTGTAGGACTCACCACCATTGTTGAGTGCTGTCCTGTCCTCTTTGGTCCACCACTAGCAGGTATGGTCTGTCTAATATAAACTGTCATATTTCACTCTTTGACATGTATGAATTTAACTCTAACTTACTCTCAGGCCTCTGTCTTACAACTGGTGAAACACTAGCGTCTTTGGTAGTTTTAGACACAGTTGTCATTTATGTACTTTGTGCAGAATTCCTCTCTGAACGTTTTACAGTTGTTTTAACATTTTAAAACTTGCTGTGTCTTTCAGGGAAACTGGTCGATGTCACTAAAAACTACAAGTACATGTATTTTTGCTGTGGAAGTGTTGTTATTGTCGCCAGTATTTGGCTCTTCATTGGAAATTTCATTAACTACAGACTGTTAGAGCGTGAGCGCAAACAAGCAGAAATGTACAAGCGGACTGAGACAGAAGACCCAGACCATGCTCAGGATCAGAAGGAGGCTGATGGGGAAGCTCAGCCCACTGAGGAGCTGGTGAACAAGAAAGAGGAGGAACCTATGCAGAGGGAAACCAATATCTAGGTCTTCCTGGGCTGCCAACAGCTCACAGTCACCTGCAGAGCAACCACAAAACGCTGTCAACCATGATCAAACTCAGCTCCAAGACAAGAGGAGAAGGCTGTTCACCAGGCTTCCCTCTGGGTTCTCTGCAACTTTCTGAAATAACTGCCAAAGCAGCAGCTATTTTGTAAGTCATTGGGATGAACATGTTGGTTTGTCAGAGAGCTGATACTCGGAAATATTTACCTGAGAGTAAAGTGTAAGATGCTATATGTATGCATGTGAAGGGGCTGTAGTAAGAAAATGTTTTATGGACATGTGTGTCGTACTATCTATTTTCCATTCACATTCACCTTAAATCAGATTTAATGTAAATACAGGACAGAAGTCCTCAGTTAAACTCACAGGCAGCTTGTGGGATTGTTGGTTCTATAGAAAAATTATGATGATAACAAACAGCAGCAAGTTCACAGATGATGGCAGTGAAAACAGTTACACAAGGACAATTAGCTGTTTCGAAAATTACTTTCTGCTGCTGTTTCTGCTGATGTTTAATAATTTCTGTCTGTCCCAAAATTCAAATATTCCAACATCATTCCTTCCTCTTGCCATGTCTTCCAGTATGATGTGAATGTAGCAAAGGTCCACATCTTCAGAGTCTTCAGATCTATTCCCAACACACTGAGATAAATAACAAAAGGTTCATTAAGAAGGTTTTTGGTGATTTTAAATGACTGAAAGGTCCCCTGAGTTGTTCACTAGTGTCTCTGTATAGCACTGAAATCTAATTGTGTTCACAACACAAGCAGCATAGTCTCTGTGTGTAGTTTTAGACTGTGAGCTCAGATCAGCTCAAATCTGCTTATTCATTGAAAATGAACAAATAAAATGTCAGAGGTCAGACATCAAACTTTAAGATGATGGAGTCATCTGCTCCCATTTTAGTCAAGTTCCTGAAAACCTATTATAAGGGACAATGGAGCTGTGACCCTACTTGAAATTAAAAGTTTAATCTCTGACCTGTTGCCCTGTTACCACAGTGTTACACTGGAGATGTTTTAACTGTATGGTGATTCGTATGGAACACAAATCCTTTGCACTGTTTCTCATCAGGCACCCTAAAGTTCAGTAGATTATGAATAGATGTGTTCCGGCTGGAGATGCTGGTGCCACATATTATGCTGCTGTCAGTGTTGTGTAGCAAAACCTGAGCCTATGTCCCACTTTAATGCTACACTTTATATTTTAATACCAGTCATATGACGCTGTGTGTTGCACTCACATACAGTATGTTGCACTAAACAGGAAATGACCATACTCCCCAGACACCTGCTGACACCTGCTGCAGTGTATTAAATCATGGTTGAATGTGATTTCCTCTGTGGGCCTTAATAAGGTATTAATGACCAAAAACCATCCATAGTGGTTTTCTACACACAGTCCAATGAGCAACATACATGGAAGCATATTTCCAGTCTATTAATATTTGCCTTAATGTGATATAATGTAATGACAATTGTGAATACTTGATAGTATAAATCTGATTCACTTTCATTTTTGCGGTAGACATGAAACCAGTGTAATCTGCTCTACTGTCTCCTAACAAGTCTGTATTGTATTGTCTCTTTTACTAACATCTGAGTGAAAACTATCGATACTAAAGAAGTCCACCTGCATTTATAGTCATAGAATGTGCATTCACATGGGTGGGACATATTTGTCACAGTTAAACTGTCTGTTGCATTATATATTAATATATTTAAATAGTTTGTCCATTCCATGTGTTAGTCTTTGCAACCTGATGAGTGTTGACCAAATAATGTCCTAACAAAGCCTGACTCTAATAACAAATGTTGCTCTAAGTAATGTAAGGAAAATTGTTGAATGGCTCCCAACAGTGAACCATCTTCACACCAAGAAGTCCTCTCCTCCACATGAGGTCATCAGCTGTGAGGGTGTTTCTGATATGAGTTCATCTAGAAAGTCCCTCAAATCAAATCAGGTCAGTTGACTGCGCACATGGCCTAGTGTTAAGGAAAAAGAAACCGAGAGAGGTACAAGTTCAGACAATATTTTCTACTACAACACAAATAAAACTGATAGTTTGAACTTTGCAGCAGGTAAAACCATTGTGTTCTCAGCTCCTAACTTAGCCTGCTTTTGGACCTGCATAAGGTCTCTTATTTACATGTGAAGATGATCCAGACTATTTTGCAGCAGCCCCAGCAACATATAGACAAACCCAGGTTGTCAGGGCTGTATTAGGACTTTATAAGGACACCAACTTTATCTGTTATTGTGGGTCTAATGTGGGTTAATGCACTTTGTTCACCAGCATTTCATGCTGGCTTTAGTATTTTTATGTATTGCCATGTTTCTCATTCCTAATGAATAACATGAGCACCTTCTAACTAGTTGTCCTGTCTGCACTAATCAGTGGAAAGAGGGACGGTCCTCACTGTTCATGACTCCCAATGAGGGAAACACTGCCATACAATCACTGTCTAGCAAATTACGCTGCCCTCTGCTGGTGGAAATCCACCGTCACCAAAAGGTAAACTAAGCTCACCATTCAGGAGAACTCCAGTTTTCAGAGATTTCTGTCAGGACCATTCAAGGGTTTCAGTTTCACTGGTAATATAAAAGCATCTGTGCTTTTTAATTAAGTTGCAGGTGGTATTGTCAATAAGAATATGCTTTCTTTATATTAATATGTACAAGTAGAACAAAACACGGCCCTTTAAATTGATTGACAGAACTTAGAGGAATAGAAATAGAAATTCATTGTGTTACCTTGTCATTGTAGTATATAGTGCCGCGCAGTTAAACTAAGGTGATGAGGCAAGGGCGTGGACCGGAAGTCTGGGGTTTGGTGCATGAAAGTGGAGGTAAACAAGGTTGTGCTGAGTCTACAATAAAAGCCTGATGTTGTTAAGACCAGAGTCTGGATATACAGTGTGTGTATACAAGCAATCCGGACATCATAAGATTACTACAATCATTAACCAAAACCAAAAACAGTTTTCCTTTTGTAAATGGAGTGAAAATTTAAATCCAATATATGCAATGAAGCAGCTCCTAGCCTGGGTGTCAGAACCCTAAAAGTGGTCAAAGAGATGGTTATGTTATGCTTTAATTTTTTATTATTACATTATATTATTATTTTTTTTTTATTACATCTCATTTATTACATTATTAATAATACATCTGTGGGTGTATTAATACATCTGTGGGTTGAAGTAATTTCACTTTCTTTAAAAGTGATAAATCAAAATGCTAGGAATGATTACTTTGGAGGCCCCTAACATGAGCCCCCACCCCAAAACCCTCTTCTGCCAATGTTGAAGCAGCTGTTGTTTCCATAGTGACAACAGATAACAGCAACAGAACAGGACATTTTCTGGCATTCTCTTTATTTGACCTTGTGATATTATATCATGAAATGTTCAGATCTAAGCAATGCATTTATATGTATTTGGTACAAACATTTATTGTAAGAAGAAAAGATAATATTATAAAATAATTGACTGTAAATATAAGTAACTAATAGAGGATTCAACATGCACCAATAGCCTTATTAATTACAAAGATGGCAGTTATATTGTCTTTCTTTTCTTTTACATTTAGAACTCTGTTTAGAAAGTTTAAAAATTGTTGACATTGTTAAGACCAAATTTAGCAGGTCATGGCAAGCAGGTTAAAATGAACAAATTTATTTACTGTTACTGGTATTTCTATAAACACACAAACTGCATGTTCACTGGCTGAAATTGTTTTATTGTTTAATAGTATAGCTTGACTGGTTTTGTTGGATTTTTTGTGATGTATGAAATGAATTAATGAATGTATAAGAATGTATGAGATTTAAAGTGTTCCATTAAAGTGTAGGGTCATGTTGAAAACCCTTGGCAGCTGACTCTGAATGAGAACAGCTAACTGTCGAATTGGTTGAGTTCATCATTAAGAGTGGAGCTAAGGAAACTGAGGCAAAAAAAGAAAAGTGTTTAATGGACATAAATTGAAGTCATGATCTGATTTTCAACTTGTTTAAATTATGTGCTGAATTCAGACATACTTATTTTTCTAAACTGGATTTTCATAATTTTATTTTGTGTGAAATTCAAATTTTAAGCCATTAATTATACTCTTTGAGTCGATAGGTTTGTTTCTGTCTCTGTTTTATCAGAAGTAAGTTAGAAGAAGACTCCAGTCTATAGGATTAACTCTTCCAGCTTTGCTTTGATGTGGTGAAAGGACATGTTGGTGGTGACTATACCAGGTAATTTGCCACTAGGAGGCTGTGGGTCTGTTAAGCTAATTGTGCCTTACTGTGCTACACTGACCATTATAAAAGCTCCTCGTATATGTAGTAAACATTCAAACATTTCAGTTAAGTTTGTCACTGCATTCTGTCATTGGGTGTAAATAATCGACATATGTAGCTACCAATCCAGACTCCACCTCTGTCTTTACACATATGAACAATTAACCTGCAAGAATGTATATCATTACATGTAGTCTATTTATCACTACATTGTTTAGTCTTTGGTGTGTTTACTGTATGTTTTGTTAAATGGTCTTTGTGCACAGAGTTAAGGATGAAAATCTTTTTGTAAAGATTCCTGAGGACAGTGCTGTTCTTTTGTTTGGGCCTCCTGCTGTAGCTAATTCAATATGTACCTCCAGTGGCAGAAAAACTGTGTGCTTTCTCATCAGGGCAACTGTAATGTATGACATTACACCAAGTTTGTAAATTGTGTTAGTCTTTCCGCTACCTCTGCAGCCATCAAGTCAGAATAAGGAAAAGTACCACATGGGTATTAAAGACTGATGTTTTTGTAACTGCAATATGAAGTACTTACAAATCTTATCACACTAGACCAAATGAATAAATAATATATCCAAAACTTGACTGTTTATAATTCTATCTATTGACCGGTGTTTATTCATCCTGTGTGGGTTTTCTCATAGTTCTCAGTTCAACAACACTTGTCACAACAGCACAGTTCAATAAATCAGTTTGTTTGGCTATGTTTCGAGCCCAAATATATGTATCTGGTAACACTGCACTTCCCACACCAGTTCAGGGTCCTTCCCACCAGCAAATGCCTAGATCAGTGTAGTGAGGGGGCAGCGATCTGTGCTCATATTCATGACTGAACTTTGCCCTCTTGATAGTGACATCACAGAAGTATTCAGAATATTAGCAAAATCAAAATACAACAGAAATAGAAAATATTTCCTTTTGACTGCTTAAATATGTTTCTGCCATCTAAACAGTTTGCGTCAGTCTGCCCTTAGACCCTCATATCAACTGAGGAAAAACTCCCAAGAAAACCCTTAACAGGGAGAAACAGGAGACATCAGGGTGAGCAACAGAGAATGAACAACTCAGGGAACCCAGGATGGGTAGACCAATGCAATAAATGTTGTGTACAGACAAGAAAACAGTTTACAATATGGAAAAACAAGCAAATGGAATCAGTCGGTTAACAAGCTGATGAAGGCAGCTTCTGGTGGGCAGGCTGGGCCATATACAGGAAAGACAGGGAGCGCAGGCCAGTTTAGCAGCAGGGGGAAAGGAGGTGGTGCCTACAACTCTCTGGAGTTGTAGGCCCCAGATCAGCCACAACACTGTGATTACTTTTATTCCAGTTATTATCAGAGTTAATCTACATGGACTCCCATGTCAAAATGACCATGTTAGCAGAAATAAGCATGCTGTTGGAACTATTTATTTATTGTTAATATTTAGTGTTTTTTAGTTTAGCATTTAGTTAAGTTAGTATTTAGATTTGATTATTCTTAGTCAATTATATTTCTGGTAGGCAAGGCAAGGCAATTTTATTTGTGTAGCCCATTTTTACAAACAGGTTGTCTCAAAGGAGTTGTTGTCCAGGGATTGGGTCGCCGGGGTCCCCGCCCACGACTGCCACCCAAACCACAAAGCACCGGCCCCTTCTGGTCCTTCCTGCGGGTGGTGGGCCTACGGGAAGGCGGGCCCACGTCGCTCTTTCGGGCTGTGCCCGGCCGGGTCCCGTGGGCAAAGACCT
>OMNW01018723.1:0-12876 GCA_900303245.1 Selene dorsalis | reverse complement strand
CCTCCTTTCTCCCCCTGCTCACTCTCTCTCGGTCTTTTTCCCTCCCTTTCTCTATCCTGTGGTTCAGTGTGGGATTCAGGCGCGCCATTACTCAAACATAGCCTGTCAGTACAGATAACAGTTGTTTGTTGTTTAACACTGTACAGAGAGCTGCATGGCAAGCCAAAATGTGGCAATGTTTTGTTATCCTCACTATTTTTTGCATGATTTCGCATTCAGCATTTTGCAAAACTGGCTCCATCTGGCTTTAAGCCACAAACCTGGTGATTTTTTTCTTCATATATACTGTCATATTATATCTCAAAATCATAATTAATAGAGGGACATTTCTTTCATATAATAATGTCTCGTCAGCATGTTTAGATATTCATCATAGAGAAGTAAGATTTGCTAAATATCTTTCTTCAGCTATTAACTACCTGTTTTAAAGGCTCAGTCTATATTGGTTATACAGTATTTCTTTGCCTTTCAAACCTGGACTTCTGTTGAATTACCTTGGGTCATCCCAAGGCGTATACTGCCCTCATGTGGCCAGAAAATATACATTCAGGGCATATTTTTTTCTTTTCTTTTTTAACCTGAAGTACCCAAACACTCACTGAACCACTGTTGTGTCAAAACTCAAGTTGTAGAAATGTTTACATTCAGAATAATTAAAAATCAGCTCAGTTTAAATGGCTGTTTTGTTTGGGTGTGAGTACGAAGGTGGATCAACATACAATGTTCAGCAACCCAAACAATACCAAGGCACATGCTGATGTTGAACAGTACAAATGCTTTACTAGGCTATACCCTAATTTTTAAGGTTGTGTCGCAGATATGATGTTTTGGCCCATATGGATGCAGCGCCATGTGTTTTGCTCTTTGCACTCGTGTGGAATGTAAGTTCTCTACCACTGTACTACTGTAAGACTACTGTATGTGTCAGTGCATGCTGATCGACTTCAGGGGTATGTTTCTCGATGTAGTCATAATCAGATTTGTGGACATCTCTGAGCGAACTGCTGTGGTTTCACAGCCCACAACTTCACTGTTTTCATTCATTTTCACTGCTCTCATAGTAACCTTACTGACTGCAGTATGCTGCTGTGACTTGTGAAAAAGCTCTCTACCTACCCAACAGGTGGTGATTTAAAGGAAAAACATAGCTGAAAGGAGAAAGAATGTCGGATTTATTTTAATCTAATCTTGTTGAATATCATGTTGAAAGACATGTCATTATGATTGTTGCCACTACAGCAAACTGGTGAGAAAAGCAGTTCCTGTACATTATATGATGAGTTCAGTCACTGAGTTGCAGGCAATGTTGTAGTTTAGTTGAACAAATAAATGTTTTAAACATGGCAAAATAACATTACAATAGTCTGACACTGATAGAGACTAAGAGGTCTGAAACTTCATCTCAACCTCGCAATGCCTCCTGCTGATGACTGTAACAAATGTGCTTGTCTGGTCAAGGTGCAGCATGTTTATACAGCATCTCCACCATAAATAAATCAATCTGACTTTACGGTGGTATCACTGTTACATGCACCGTGGGAGCATAGACCAGATTCTGTTGATGAAAAGTCTCCGTGCAGCAACATACTTGTTTGCAAGCGTCTCTCGTTGGGTGGTCTGGTGCAGCATCACAGTTTTGTGGGAGAGGAAGCATGTGGTATTACAGTTTCCTGTCTGTGGAACCTGATGATATAGTTTGGTGTGTGAGTACGTGTGTTATTGATGTACTGTTGACATGTTTCTATGAGTGCAGTCAAGCTCCAGTGGAACCTGTTCCTATAACCCACCTGTTGCTTACGCCGGCAAAAAGATGATGTGCTCTCTATCCAGAAAAAGGCCAGAATAAGAGCTGAGTAAAATATTTTACTGAGTCTACTTGTTTACATACCTCTAGATAACCCACCTTCCTTGCTCTCCTCTCTCTCGTCCTCGTCTGTCATCGTGTTTCATTTTCTGCTATGTTTCTTTTTACAATGAAATGAAACTGAAACCAACCTGGGAAATAACATAATAGTTGTGAGAGGAAGGAAACGGGCCAACAATTCAGATAATTCTACACCACATAGACCATTAGCCAACATGTCTACTGACACATTCTGCAGAAACGTATATTCTCACTCTCCATATGACTTGTTATTCCTCATGTATCTGCAGACGGGTCCTTGTGCATTTAGATGATTTTGGATTCCAAGCTGTTTTATCAAGTGTACTAGTTCCTGAATGAGCTTCCCACCTTGGGTTTGGCAAAGATCATTTCCTGCAAACTCCCTGTGTTAATAACGCCAACAGCAGGAGGGGATTTTAACATAATAAATGGAGAGTTGGACAGATGAAGAAACAGAAAAAGGAAAATATGTGAGGAAACTGCTCAGACACCCTAAATTTAAATGTCCGTCTGCCGAGTTGGTAATCTAGAAAACAGATATAGATTTGATTTCCTTCAAAATAAATCCATGTTTTAACAAATTCATTTGCAAAACTGTTGCAACTTAACACCAGTAGATGGCAGCAATGTAACACTACCCGAGCCACTACTATTTGAGTGATGTGAAGACATTTATATGCAACACGTGCTGTAGAGATTACAAGGTAGGTTAAGTTTCAGTGTATATTCTACATTATTCCAACATTATAGGATGTATGCATGGTGATTTCAGTGTTTGAGTGGAGGAAATGAGTTTGGCCTATCTTGGTATATCAAGTTAATTAACAGCAAAAATAAAGCTTTGCATACTCTTTGCATACTGTATAATTAACAATTAGCATGCATGAATCAAAGTGCTCTGCACACATTTTCATCTTCATCCAAGGGCTAGTAATAATTTCTCCTATTGCTTTTGGCCAAATATGCTCTTCCAATAACAATCTTTGCTCCGTTCCCAGAAAGTAAAGGAGAGGATGAGAGGGAGAAACCAATAATTCAAACAGATGGCCGTTTCACACTTTATTATTTGTAGGTGTGTAGGGCTCTTACTCCTACTTAAAAATAAAATATTGCATCACTTAAAGGAACACGTTATTTTTAGCCATGCTGAGCTAAGTACACCTTGGAAGACACTATGAGTTTGTGAGTCCATCCTTTAATTCCACACTGGAATATCTATGAAACTACTGTCATGAAATTATGGACAGACTCACTCAATTTTCCTCTAGTGCTTCTGGGAGGTAAACGTTTGTGGTTTTGATCGAACAGTATTGCATCCCTCAGGATGAGCAGTAAAAAAGAAGAATTATGCAGTCTGATTGCTCGGGGGACAAACGACTTTGCATATCTGGTTGTTGAGCAGCTCAGTGACTGTAGCCTGTCACTGAAGGTGCTCCTCTGCTGGTTAAAAGCAGAACACAGAAAATCAGTTTTAGTTCTCCTCACAGCTAGAAGACTTGCTCTGGAGTAAACTATTTTCTTCGGGTAGTCCAATGAACCAGCACAACAACCACAACATACGTTCCGGCAGCCGACTTGCACTAGTGCCATGACAAAGACATTAGTCTAGCTCTAAAAGACATTAGTCTAGCTCTAGTCTTGTTTTGCTCAAAGAAAGAGCTGTAGCCCAAAACAAGTGTTTAGAATCAGAATAGATAAAGCGTATGAGAACTTAGCTTTTCCTCTGTTTGGAGCTTGCACAATGATAACAAACGTACTTAACAATCCGCTGGAACATATGAATTATTCATGAAAACTCTTGAAAGAGCTGACTTGTGTTTAGGACCTATTATCTTTCTCTTCCAGCGTAGTGCTCTATATGATATTCCAGGAATGAGAATATGAGACATATCAGCTGGAATGTAGGACGAGACTCTGCAGCGCTGTTTGCTTGTGTGTGGGCAGGGAAATTCAACAAATGTATTTTGGATAGAAATCACCACAAAGCTTTCAGTTTACTAGAAAGTGCCATACTTTAGTGACTTAGACCTAAAATGCAGTGACAGATAGTGGAGCTTTCAAAGATACTGAGCTATTCAAGAAACTGAAAATTCCTTTGTTTTACAAATATACTGCTTACATCATGTAGAAATTAAACTGAATTTTCCCGCACATAAGGAGCTTATCAGCAAAGTGTCTATTTCCTGATAAAATCTACACTCCTTTCCAATAATGCAAAAGGGGAGGAGAAGGAGCAGGAAATATCAGCTGGCACAGAGAGAGATGCTTTGCTCTTCCACAATTGGTTGCTTGTAAGTCGGCAGCCTGCCATAAATCAACACTTAACGTTTAGGAAGCTGAGGGGGATTCTGGGAAAGCTCGTGACAACAACAACAACCAGCAGAAATAGCTTAAATAGTCACTCCTGGTTTTGCTGTGGATATCATTACTAGAACTGCTGGCCGGACACCATCACAGCAAGATGCGTAATCATGCTTCCAGGAAGAAAGCTGGGCAAAACGACCTCTGGCTGTGGCTGGATGCCATTAGACCAGTTTCCACGCAAATGTAATTATTGTATCGTCACGCATATATGGTTCTTGATCCTTTTGTGTAATAGAAATAATTGTTAAGTTCTAACAGGTAAACAGGCTTTGATAAGAATCATTAGGATGAAACAGTGAACTGGCTCTGCAGACTCGCATGATGAAACATTGCAGCTGAATGTTCTGGGTGTGTGTCTTTGAGCGTATTGCCGAATTACTCCACTTTGGCCAGCAGAGGTCAGCACACACTTGGGAATCAGATGAACTGCCTCAACGAAGCCAATTCTTTCTAGAACATGGCTCTGTTTTCATCATCTGCAGCCAAGAAAACTGATATCACTAGACTTCTTTATATCATGATATATTGCCTAGTATGTCAGCCAATCACTGAGCAGCATACGGCTACAGTAGGGTCTACAAGACGTTTTCACTGGTTTTCAGGTCTGGTTTAATGGGCTAATTATGGATCAGCCTCTAATGGGTTTCCCATCTCAGCTTCTCCCATCAAGTGTTGTAAAACACTTTCCTGGCTATTAACAACTGCACATTTCACTGTAAATGTTTACCTGTAACTGATGCAGATGATTTAGGCCAGGATCATAACATGATCTATTTACAGTGTGTTCAGGGCACAGTGCTCATGTTACATGATTGATAGCATGTTGTGACATGCCTTGCATCAAAAATTGTGCAGCCAACAACACAACACCATCCACGCTCACACAGGTCTGTGCTTTGATCAAGCTCTCTGCAGCACATGACGGATAATGAAGGTCAAGGGTGAAAAGCGAGATGAGAGAACTGTCTTGTCACATGTTGTCATGTGACTATGAAGGATGAGTGAGAGAACATGGGGTGCTGTTACAGTGTGTGATGAGTAGTTGTATTCTTTAGAGCTGGATCCCACTGGCCTTATGGAGCTGGTCATGTGGTGTTGGTATGCAGCGGAAAGCCAGCGCCGGGCCAGTGCCGGAGCCGTGGCATGCTTTGCTGTGACATCACTGGCCTGCTGACTACATTGCTGCTTAAGAGGCTTGCATGTGTTTGGTCGCCTGCGAAACCAAGTATGGATGCAAAAAAATAAGAACTCCTATTAGGGCAAACCATGAGTTTCTGACTAATGTGAGTTATGTTTCCCTAGAGTACAACATTAAACCTCCAGTAGAGATGGGGGGCATTATTATATAAGAGCTCATATAACCACTTAGTCTTTCCAGGGATGTCAGGTACACTATCATGTCTCATGTTTGAAGGACACCTAGTTCTGCAGCCTTCTCCCCCTGTTTATTACCTATCTTGCCTGCCTTGGTTTTAGGCCTGTAGACCAAACTTCACTCTCCTCTTCCCTATGAAACTCTTCTGTTGTTTTAACCAAAGGCTGTCAGTGGCCTGCAGGTAACAAACAATATCTGATACTTAATCATCCCCCATCAGTAAACTTTAGTTCTGCAGCTTTATTGTTGACTTTAGGAACAGCCCTCACCAGGAAACTAGAATGCAATCTAACCTTTAAAAAAAGGTCATTGTGAAACAGTGGTTACAACAGGAGTTATCCTCCAGACAGATTTAAAGATTGTTTTTGTTTTTTTACGTTTAGTATTAAGTGGAACCAGCAGTGACTTTGTGACTTTGCAAACTGAGAAGATACAGGTCATGACATCTATATCAGGAACTTACATACAAGTGTCAAACACCATACATGCTTTACTGTGTATCAACAGAGGGAGAATAGCAGAGTTGCAGCTTATGGATTCTTTCCATTTTGTTTGTAAGAGTCTGTCACAAACCACCTGTATACATTATGTGCACGCAAACCAGGAATGCGACGGGGAGATGAACTGCGCACTGCAGAGAATTCAACCTTACAGTAAACGACAGTGACAAACCTCAGCCTTCTAAGGTCGTCAGTGCATTGCTTAACTCTGCTGTGCTGTGTGTCAAAGGTAAAACCCACTTCCCGTCACAGATTTTCAAAGCCCACCCTACCCTGGGTTGTAGATTGCAGATGCTGTAAGGGGTGCTTTTCTAAGGGCAGTTTTACTTGGAATAGAGAATAGAATTATGAATATTCTTTTTTTTCTTTTCAATCATAACATAGTCTCTAGGGACTAGTTTACTTGCTGCATGCTGCCTCTTTACAGGAAATCATTACTGCTTCTTTGCCGTGTGAATTTTGCTGTTATTGAAACAAATGCCCCTTTTGGCCCCAAGAGGATGGGAGCTGCCTTCCCTTTCACCGATACACTGTGTTCAAAAAACCCCCATGTCATGTACCAAATACTTTCACCTTCCCCCCACACAGAGAGTGGGATGTGTTTACTGACTCAAAGTCGACATAGGTGGGTTTCGTTTCTGTTTGCAGTTTGCATGTATACTTTTTCATCAGTAGTCACTCAGAGATGAGACCGACCATATGCAGACGCACACACAAACACACACATGCACAGCATTAACAAACATGCTAAGCCCACATACAGTACATGCAGGCTCTGTATCTCACGTTTGGATTCCATGTGGTGCAAAGAAGGCACAGCGGGTGTCACTTAAAGAGTGTGAGAGGGATGGAGTGAGGTGAGCAGAGGTGGAGGGGAGGAGAGGAGGTAAATAAATGGAACAAAGAAAACAGTGCAGGACATTCTGACCCAGAGTGAAGAGAATGGAAAACAAGGCTAGAGTAACACTGTGTGTCAGCTTTGGCCCTTGTGATTGTGCCCCGTGCCAAGACTGTCAAAAGATCACAGGGACAGAAGGGGTTGCACTCACACATACACACCTGTCAATTCTATTGTACACATGTACACACACTGAGAGATAGACTATGTACAGTATATGCACACGGAAACACACTTGAATACACACACACACACAGCACACACACACTCAACACACACACACAGTTAATAACATTCTCCAAAGAGAGCAGTAAAGGAGATCAATAGCTATTAGAAAGCACTGTGAGGTTGTATTTCACTCCCCTCTAATGTGCGCTGGCCGTGATTTGTTTCAGTGAAAGTGCACAGCCATTTCTTTTCATCTGGTCACTTGCTATTACGGTAACAACTAAATATTACATGTGGCACATTTCCTATTCCTCAGTGCCGAAGAGGCTATATTTGTTATATCCCTAAGTGATGACAAGAAAGTCTGAAGACTATATTTAGGCCTTTTAACAGCAATAATCATGGAAAAACATGATGATTATTTGACCATATCCTGCACCCATTTAGAAAACATTGCAGTTGAAAACATGCCAAAGTTTCTGGTTGCTGTTGTATAAACTGGAGAAGATAGTCGTTGCCCCCGAGTCCACATGGATATCTTTTATAACCCATTTATAGGGAGGGTCTCTCAAAATAGCCACTTAGTGGAACATGCTGTCTTCAGGAAGCATGTGCCTGAAACACATCTTCAGAAAAAAAGAAGCCTTATGTTGCTTCAACAAAAGGCATGACAAATTGGATTTGGGGTCAAAGAACATTGTGATATTTCTTGCTTTTGAAGATGGCCAGTTCCTCTATTATACAGTCTGCAGCAGCTGACTTTTCTTTACTTGGCCAGTGTTACTTAGGACGTAGAACAGAGGCCTATTTAAAGGATTACCAGATGATTGCTGATTGCAATGTAATGGTAAGCCATGCCAGAACTGTATGTGGGCGTGCCTTTGGGAGAGTACAGCAGATGCACCTCTGGTTACCTAAGATGTTCTTAGCTTTATTGAGTAACAACATAAAACTACAGTCAAATCCAGGCTTCATATTTCCTGTATTGCAACTACATTCACGCTGCAACATTGAAACACATGTGCATGAATTACCCACATTTGACAACAGTGTGATTGATGTTGATGTCGATACGCAGCGTAATTAGGCACAAAACCCTAAATACTACAATCCTCTGCTGTGTTTGCTTTGAGTCAGTTTTCCTGACTACCCACGATGCAATGTGTGACTTTCTCTCTCTTACGCAGACCAAACCATTTTCAAAACCCTGTGGATAAACTTCACACACTCTTTCCAGCTCATCCCACATACACTGCAAAATCCCCCTCCGTCCAACAGTCGGAATCAGTTCACCGGACCATTGCTGGAAATCATATACTTAAAGGGAAAAGATAGCTCAGTGGTTTGTGTGTTCACGTCACAGAGGTTGATACCCTCCATGTGTGAGTGTGGGTTCATCTGTTGTGCGCTGACTTCCGCCCACATTCGGAAGACTATCAAACGATCTAATGGGCTGATCTAGAAAAAATTCAGTAGTTGTCAAAATAATCACCAATTATTGTGTCTTTGTGCAAAGCATAGTGCTACTTTTAAGTTGCAATTTCTTGGTCTGTGCTTTGAGTAATTTCCCATCTGAAAGGAGTGTTTCAGAATGAAACAGCATCCCCAAATGACTGCTAAAAATCACAAAAATTACTCAATTTAAACTGCGACAGAGACTTTTGTTCAACAGTGCAACGCGTAAATGAAACAGGAGCCAATCGTGGGTGGAGGAGAAGTGAAAAATAGCAGAGAGGGACAGACTGCTCAGAAAAGAATAAATTAAATTCAGTTTCAAAATTAAAATCTACCGATTGTCACTGGGGCAAAACAAACTGTAGCTGTGGTAGACACTGAGCCTCAGCCTCTTTCTCTCTCCTATTAAAAAGCCACACGCTGGACTGTCAATGAGAGGTGAGAGGTCAATCAGTAGCAGGCTGAGCGGTCATCGGGTCAAAGGTCGCTCTCTGTATTGCCATTGTGCCGTCCCCTGGGCTGTGTAAGAGGGACTAGACAGCTGTCCTGCCTCATAAAGATACATTAACCCTGCCCTGGATAAGTGCAGACTGGACCTACTCTCTGTGGTGAATGGCTCTGTAATGGCAGGAGCTTGCTGATGGTCAGATAATCCAGCTGTAATAATTGCATGCGTAATAATTAGGTTTACAAAAACATGCTAAGTTGTTCTGTCATATGCACGTACCACTTAGTCTTTACTCTCTTATGAGTATGGCGTCAGTTTATTTTGAAAAGTGCTGGGGACAATAACCATAGGCCTATGCTAGAGTGTGTTTTGAGGGGAGCTGGGTACAATTATGTTCTGTTTGTTCTGACTTCTAACACTAGAGGTGACCTGAATAGTCCTTGATTGGTTCGGAGGAGTCTCATTCCTCATTCCATAAATGTTGTTATGAAAAAAAGATCGTACCATTCTGACTTTATGGGGGTGCTCACTGCTGCTGCATAGAATTTCTTTGTTTTGTAATAATTAACGATATAGGTCTATAGCCCATACGCTACTGAGAAATGTAGTTAAACTGGTAACGTTGCTACTTGTAACAATGCTACTGGCCAGCACTACATGAACTACACTCTCACATCTCTGTTCATAGAGACGTGGGGCGGGACCAGCCGCTGGCCAGCTGTGGCCAGCAGTGGTGACTACCCACAGGAATTATTGGCCTACACTACAGTTTTTCAATTTCGTAGTTTTTGCGCGTCTGTCTTTTTTCCACACTAGTTTTTATTTTCATATGACATTCATTTATATGACGATCGAGAGTGAGAGAGTGAGCATCGTGAGAGAAACACTGGGTGCGCGCCATATTTCACAGTTGCCTACCAGCAAAACTGAAACGACAGTTGAAGAGAGGAAAAACACAGAATATACAGAGGCCTATGTCTTTATACGTCCAAGAGACTTTGTCCTGTCCTCATGACGTGAGTGAGGGAGGATCGGAGGGTGACCCAGGTTAAGTGATGAGGAAACTGTGACTGTCAGCTGCACATCTGTCAGCAGCTGCTCCAAACAGACACGTCACAAACTTTAATGTGTAAGGACAGACTAGATGTTGATCTTGTGAACAGAGACATGGTGGATATCAACCCTAAGCACCACGTACTCACCAACATTCATTATGATTATTGAATTATAAAGTAACGTCATAAATCTGTCAGCTGCTGTCTAGTCCTGTACAATCGCCAGTCCCCCCTCTCCAAGGTGGGTCTTGAAAATTCCCTTTTGTCCGAAGTGGTGGTGACAGAGAGAGTTTGAGAACCACTGCTTTAAACAAGGCTTCATTGCTGCGAGTTGGCTCCTGCATATAGGAAGCTCTGCACAGTGCGCACTGTTGCGGCTGCCTATATAACAGGTTTACATGTGCCAACGTTTTTTCTCCATTAGGCTCATGTTTAGTTAATTTGGTAGTGGGGACAAAATTGTTCATGACAAAAAGTGGTGGGGACATGTCCCCAGTGTCCCCAGCGTATCTGACGCCTGTGCTTATGAGGTATCCGGAGTTAGAGTCTTATGCGCTGTGTCTTGCTCAGGGGTGGTGCTCTGTATCTGCTGCAGCTGTCGTATCACTCCAAGGACAAAAGGAGGAGAAAAGGGACAGAGAGGAGGGTCTCTGCCCTGTATTGTCTGTTTCTCGCTGCTGCTGCTCCTCTCTTTCTCTACCCACTACTCAGGTTTCACAGCCCACACGACTGAATCACACAGTCGCCCAGGAAATACACGTGTGCGTACTTGCACACGCGCTTTTTTATACCCCCCCCGGTATGATTCATCATTACCCCCTCATTTCCCCAGGGAGCAGTGACTCAGGGTGAGAGGAAAGAGAGAAGAAAAGGACAGAACATAATGGAGTGCAGGGAAAAGTGAAGAGAACAGAGGGCAGAGCCGAGTGGTGTAATGATGAGCAGTTTGGCCTTCAGTGCTTTGAGGAGGCAGCAGGCAGCTCTGTGCAACACAACTTCTGCTGAACATGAGCTTCATGATGCACAATGCCGGTCTTAGTCACCATGACAACTGCTCTATGGAGCCCAATAGTGAGGCATTGTCTGCAAGTGACATACAACATTGTTTCAGCAGGTTTCAATCCCCTTCTGGGCCTTTTTGTTGTTATATAGATGTCAGTATCGTGGGGAATTACATATTTCCAAAGGTAACTGAAGTGTGTATTGCGGGTCGCCCTCTGCTCTTACAAATGCAGACTAATGTGCATTTAAACACGTGGATGAAAAAGATACATTTTCTCTGGAGGAGTCCAGGTGTATATTTAATATTGATGCTAAGGCCTATAGGTTTAAACAGCCTTAAAGGTCAGTGGCTTTAAAATCGTGTCAAAGTATAGCAACATTCAACAGGCCTTCCCAAAATGTGACCCTGCACTTGGCACACAGCTGCATGAGTCCTAAAGGAAGTGATCTCAGTGTTATTTCTGCAATACTCTTGAAACATATTGCTACGTCGTATGCACTAATCTTACATCACTGCTGTTCTTTCCTGCAAGTTTGATAAGTCAAGGCAGTAATAGTGGTAGTGGACTAACATTATAAACTTGTTCTAGGTATGAGAAGTTACCATTGATCCTAGAGCAGGAGAAAGTTGTTAAAATCCCCTGTCTTGTTTTTTAAAGTGATATTAAAGAACTTATCAAATAATGATCATCAGCCAGCATGGTTGTGATTGTTTTTGCTTTATTTTTTTTGTAGGCTCAGAATTGAGAGCAGCTGCAGATGCTAAAATGTCTCTCATGGATACATGACAGATGGCACACAGCAGAGCAAAACCGCTCACAGTGTTTGCTACATGCAAAGATGCAGGTCACACAAGGGGAAAAAAAAGTAGCCCACAAATGATACAGCGCTTCTGTGTCACTTTATCTGTTGTAGGAAAAAAAAAAAAAAAGCACCCATCTTGATTCAAACTCCTTTCTCTGACATAACGGACTGTTTTCTTAGTCCTCTCTGCTGACTAAATATCAAACCATCAGGTCATAAAAGAGCCCATCCTTGCTATCAGTTATCTTCATCAACTCTGTTTACTCCTCTGCCTTCCTTTCATGTTATAGTAATTTCTACAGGTCTCCCTTCTATGAAAGAAAGCTACTACAGCTTCTGGTCAAGTGGTCCTAATTGGTGCAGTTATGAGCTGTCAGTGTGACCTTTTTAGACAGAGATGGGGTGAGTCAGAGCGCGTAAAGTGCGGCATCTTAAAACATGGCCAGACCACATGGTGTAGGGTTTACAGAGAGGGAGAGAACCTCACAGTCAGCCATAGTGACTCACGGCTCTTTCTCTCTCAGCTTGCTTTCAACCCCGGTCTACGCGGGTGGTATGTAGGTGTATGTATGTGGGATTGCTAGTGTGTGTGACAACATGTGGTGAGCCTTTTAGCGCGAGGATCTGCAGCATCTAATCTCAGTTATGTTCATACATAGTCAATCTGAAAAACAAAATTAGATCTCGAATTCGATGAGCAGAAAACAAGCGTGTTTTAATCCCGTTGCGTGGACGGGTGGCCGTGGAATTTTCCAACTTTCCGGTTTTAATAGACATGTAGGATAGAAACCACTCATAAAGCCATGACAACAGACACAGCTAACCCATCCGTGATGTTTTTCTCTCTGTGATCAGCGGCAAACAAAGTGGAGTTTCCTCCACCAGAGGAATCCCCCCGATACAGTGACCTGGTTCCTGCCTT
>OMNW01018722.1:0-14809 GCA_900303245.1 Selene dorsalis | reverse complement strand
GGCCAAAAAAAAAAAGAAATATAAGCAGCAGTAGTCACCGTAAAGAAGGAAGTTCCACAATAGCGGACAACTATTCCACGAACAAACCCCTCATGTGCTTGGAGTGTGCGGACACATTCGTGTTTAGTCAGATTCCACACTTTCACCTGGGGATCACATTAAACATTTATTCAGTGGTGGTTCCACAATACAACACTTCAACACAAACTGAATTATCTGTGGGTTCATCCTGATTAAATCTCCACTTGAACAGACTGTTACCTCTCCATCACAGGAACCAGAAAACAGGGTGGAAAGGGTCTTGGTATGTTTGGCCAAGCAGTTGACACCATCCCTGTGTCCGTCCAGGGAGGCCAGGAAAGGCTTCGCAAACACCCTCTCCAGCTTGGTGGCATTCAGAGCCCGGGTGTACTCTCTGTTCAGCTCAAACGGATGCAGTGTTGGGTCATAGTTTCGAGGGACTACAGACAGAGAAGCCATTTGTTAAGAAAATGATAAAGCATTTCACATATATGAATGGCAAGAATGATTTGTAAATATTCTAAGTGTCAATCGATGATAACTTTGCTATAAAGTTAATTCCCACACACAATTTTGCAATAAAAGGATATTCCATATTGTGATGATCCCTGTTTGGATTAATGTGACTCCGATTTATTTTGATTGTATACATATTTCTTTTTTATGTAGCAGTTCCTGTGTGTTAAATTTTCTATACTTATTTCGTATGTCGTATCTAACCTGCACATATACTGTAAACTAACTCAGTGGCTTCACTCAGTAACATTTAATGGGCGCAAATGCTGTAGCTGTTGTTTCATTCTGTCAAATATGTCCCATTGGGTTTGTATCACAGTTTTACAGCGAAAGAAATAATTACAACGACATGCCATGAATTTAGATGCCCTGAGTGCCAATATTTAGCACACCGTGTGTGTTACAGTTGCTGTTTGAGGAGCCAAGTGGCTAACACCATGCTAGCAAACTGAGTTTAGCCTAAAGTTCACTTACCTCGATGAATATCCATCTTTGTTTCCCGGACATAGTCATCCGGGTTCCTCGAGAGGACTTTAACTTTCATTAGATAGCCGTGTGGAAGTACAAACGCGTGTACAAAAAGCAACTGTAGTAATTTACCCAACCAAAATATTAGCAAGCATCGGATCGGCCAGCCATGTGTGGATAAGGAGGTCCGGTGGCACCGCGTTGCATTGTGGGATGTCCAGTCCTCCCGGTTGCGTCATTCATAAACACAGGTGCAGTTGTCGAAATTTAGCACGATGTAGAGCGGAAGTCAATCAATTTGGTCTGAAGGTAATCGTTTTACTGACCAAATCATACAAAATAAAACGGATCAAATTAATTATATACGGATATTTTTCATAAATATTGAACATAAAAATCACAGCATCGTAAACAAACAGCGCGTAAGTGTTGCTAAGTAAAGTATGCCGGGAAAAGGGTTTTATTTTGAAAGTAATACCCGGAAGTACTGCGATTGATTATGTTAGCTTAACCTTTACTCAATACTAGCAGCAAGGTCGAGCTGAGGCACCGAGCTTGACATTTTGGGGAACCTTGCCTCAGTCATGGGCTCCTGCCGCATGTCAAAAACGTGGTTCATTTGCTAACATGCACCGAAAACGAGGAACGTTTCACGGTGTTGGTACCGACTGTCTGCCGTGTTTTATTTATCAAGTAACGTCAGTGAGTTAACGTGTGTGCGTAACCAGTGTTATAGAGTAGGGTTTTAGCTTTCCTCGGGGCTGTAAACACAGCTAGCTGACAGGAGTTACCTAGCTCAGTTATTTACACTTTTGAACATGAGCTCCGCTCCTAATCACGGTGCCGTGAACGTGGCAGAGACCGGAAGCAAAACCCGTCTCTGCCGTGTCGGTAGTCGGACATGTCCAGCAGGTCTTCACCCATGTGAAGGTAGAAAACCTGGTCGCAGGACTGAGTGGAGGGGTGGTGTCAACACTGGCGCTCCACCCACTGGATCTGGTCAAAATCCGGTTTGCAGGTACAGTATGAAATAAAAAGTTAAATAAAGTATTTGCCACTGTCTACTGTAATAACGTGCAGAATATATCCAGATATGTAGGTTTCATTTGCTCAGGCATTGGGTGTTTCATTACACAAACTGAAAGCACAACAGTACAAGTTGAGTGTCATATTTCAGGGATCATCATAACACTTAATTGCTTCCTCTAACTAATGTGCTGTTGGACAGGATTTAACATGGGTCTTTAATGTGCCTGTATTGCAGTGAGTGATGGCTTGGAATTACGACCTAGGTACAATAGCATAGTGCATTGTATGAAAAGTGTCTGGCAGCAGGAGGGGCTGAGAGGACTTTACCAGGGAGTGACACCCAATATTTGGGGTGCTGGAGCATCTTGGGGTCTCTACTTCTTCTTGTACGTATACAGCAAACTATAAACCTGTTGGACCATGAGATTTAATTTGTCTGTAACTGTAATATGTGTTATTTTCCAAACTGTCTTTTCCTTGCAGTTACAATGCAATCAAAGGGTACACAAAGGAAGGTCGCCAAACTGAACTGAGCGCCACAGAGCACCTGGTGTCTGCAGCCGAAGCAGGTTAGCACTGCATTTATCCAAACACTGCTGACACACTCACACGATCGGCTCTCGGTCAACAACTGCAGCTAGATAATACTGCTCTGGCCTGGCTGGCCTCAGCCAACAGCAGTCAGATACAAATTAGTGCATCGCCCTCTGTCCATTTTAGTCCCACAGGGTCACATGGATCCATTTCCTGATGGCCAAATTAAGTCAGTAGCTGAAAATTAGCCTTGTTGAAAAGGTTTAGAGGAAACTGGTGATGGCAGCGGGAACAGCTCCAAGTTTACTGTTAGACAAATACACAATAATTTTACTATTAATTTAATTAAGGCATTTTTTTCTGTTTGGTCTGGGAGTAACTGCCCCAGCTGATCCTGTCTGCAAGACAAATTACATTTTGATTAGCAGCCACACATTTCATTTACTCTTTGAAGTAGCTGGCTGTATTTGTTAACAGTCAAGTGACCACTGCATTTACTTCAAAGTGTCTACCAAATGTTCTGAAAAGCTTCTCTCATGCTCACCCAGGCATCCTGACACTCACCCTGACCAACCCAATCTGGGTGACAAAGACCCGGCTGGTGCTGCAGTACAATTCTGACCCAACCAGTAAACAGTACAAGGGGATGGTGGATGCTCTGGTCAAGATCTATCGCCACGAAGGAGTGCCTGGACTGTACAAGGTTAGACAGCGTGTTTTTTGGACTTATGGACTGATACGTTTAAATACAAGAAATAGTCATTTTAGCTGGTGGTAGCTAATGACAACAGTAAGGTAAGTTGTTTTGTGTGGTATCACAAGAGTAGAACTTGTAACAAGCCATTACTATAATCAGATTTGCGGCCCAGGCTGCACCAAAGTCTTATTTGACTGTGAAGAATTTTTGTGTTGGAGTAATTGTTTCACCACTAGAGGGCACCACCACCCTCTGTTGGTTGTAGTGGAGCACAAACTCCTCATAAAGGACTTTGAAGCTCCCTCAGGACAGTTAAATGAATTTTATTAGCCTGGCAGGACAACTGCGACCAAATTACTCAGTGTCATCTGACAAAAGGAGTTTTAAATAGAAATGAAGCTGTAGGCTTTGTATAGTTGTTTTTTTCTATTGGTTTGTGTCTTTTTTTTCAGTGAATTGAGACAGACTGACTTACAGTGTGTTTATGTTTTAAAGGGTTATATTCCTGGTCTGTTTGGTACTTCACATGGAGCACTGCAGTTCATGGCCTACGAGGAGCTCAAGAGAGATTACAACAAGTACAAGAAAGTGCCTTCGGATGCAAAGCTGGTGAGTCAGTGGCCTCAGGAGCCACAGACCTAGTGGAAACATGCTTGATGTGAAATAAAACTCAGGGACTGGGCTTGTAACTTTTCCATTTATTACCTTTATTTATTACAGCTGATAACTAGCAGTTAAAGACGTGACTCATCAGTCTTCCCGCTCTGCTTGTTTCTACCTCCCTCACACTCTCTCCATTTCATCTGTTTGTTTAAAACAGAATGCGTTGGAATACATCACAATGGCAGCATTATCCAAAATATTTGCCGTGGCTACAACGTACCCCTATCAGGTGGTGCGAGCTCGCCTGCAAGACCAGCACAATAGATACAATGGAGTTATTGATGTCATAAGACGGACATGGAGGTATGATAGTGATCTTTTCCACAAAGGACTGAACATACCATCCCGGTATCAGTTTCTAAATTTGTCTGTTTTATCCAGCCTGGCTCACAGTTATTATTCTGTCACTTTCTCCACAGGAACGAAGGTGCCACCGGTTTCTACAAAGGCATCATCCCCAATTTGATACGTGTCACTCCTGCCTGCTGCATCACCTTTGTAGTGTATGAGAATGTGTCTCGCTTCCTTCTGGGACAAAACAAATGAGACTAAGAAAAAAAGCATGGACAGCTGCAAAGACTGATGAGTTCACACGCACAAAGATAGAGAGAGAGAAGCATCAGACTGAGCCTGAACTCCCGCAGTGCATGTAGATGTGCTGATGTGAGAAACATTCATTTGCACTGGAAATGAATGGAAAAGTTGCCAAACTGACTTAACTGAGTCGACAGTGGATTATCTGTCTTTCAAGACAAATCCTGGATTGTCATTGAAATGTGATGAGGATATTGTGTCCCTGATTCTTCAACTTAAACTCTGACCATGACTGTTCTCCAGTGGATGTAACGCTGTTGTTAAGACTGATGTGTAAGTCTGTTTTTTTTTGTTGTTTTTTTACGTCAGGGAAGAGATAAATGAAATATTTCATCATACAGTAGTTATGTTTACATATTCTGTTTCCTCACAGCTGAAAGGGACACAGGCTGAAATGTTAGAAGTTAATTATTATTATAACAGCAAATAGAAATCTCAGGTTTCTAGTTGCATGTATGTGTAATATGAGTGTCTCTTAAATTATTTCTTTAAGCGCACAGTGAAAATGGACATGATATTCAGTCTAAAGTCCGACTTTAGACGTGGCTCCAAAAATGCATTCTTGGTTGACATTATCTTTGTTTTCGTGCAACACTGTGACTGTATTGCTTTTTAACATTTTGTTATAAAATCCAAAATGTGCTTTAACTCTGTTGTCTCAGGTTTCATGTCTGTATTGTGTTTGTGGTGGTGATTATAAATGATACATTATTGAGTAAAATTCTTACAAAAAGATTTTTTTTATTAATAGTAAAAGTGAATATAAACAGATCACACAAGTACATAGTGAAAATATTGTCACAATGACTGTTATCTGATAACTGAATTCAAACAGCACACGCAGAAAAGCTACAGTACAATGTTATTTCTGGTTGTCAGAATGACACAGTATTCTTGTTTACAGGCCTGTCATCTAGTATAGTATATTATCAAAACAAAAAAAAACATTCAAGTTACCATCAGTGATACTGTGGTTCCCTCAGAAAACCACACCTGATCATTTTGGAGGACTAGATAACATACTTTTATACTGGCAGGATTGTTGTTATTTCTTATTTAGGCAGCTCCTCAATGATAATCCTGGATACTGAATTCCAGCCTGTGGATGCGTCACCTCTGGGATAGTCAGCGCACGTCCCCACCCACACGGCCACATCCACCAGCCCTGCTTTGACGCCCTCACACAGGCCTTCAACTGAGGAGAAAACAGACAAAGAGACGGCGCAAATGAAGTTGAAGGAACACCCAGACCGGCTCCACAGATGGAAAATGACTATTGTTTTGTTTTCTGCGTTTTCTGCGGTGAACTTTTCAAAGTCTAAAGAGGAAGAGAGTAACTTTGGTTTTAGGTTTGGAAATTGTTGACAAAATGTTGCTTTACAGAATCCACAGCAGTTAAATACCCACAGAGAGGAACAGTTTGTCACTTCAGTAAAAACGCTTATTTGCTCCCATGCCAAGAGTTGGATGAGAGGACTGATAAGACTGCTAATTATGAACATAAACATTGACAGTCAGCAGCTTGTTAGCTTAGTACAGGTCAGACGAAGTGGAAACACAGAGGTAACAAAAGTAGCAGCAGGTTGTAAACAAGACCAGAACTCAGAAATGAGCGTTACACACTAACAAAGTCACTAAAGTAAAAAGCAGAAACTTCCTGAGTGCTGCCTATGAAAACTTCAGGAATTTAGTACATCTGGCCAATAAACATGGCAACACATAACTGTCAGTACACAACGCAACGTGTTGGTTTTATACTTAGGTTTCTGTGTGTATCATTCAGGCTAACTGTCTCCCACTGTTTCCAGCCTTTATGTTAAACTAAGCTGATTGGCTGCGTCTCTATTAAAGCTGTGTAACTTTGCAAAACCAAAAATCCAGTTTCAAACCCACGATGTGCTCTCTGTGATTCCTACAGTAACAACTGTTATATTTTTAACAATAAACAAAAGTGAATGATCATCGCCTGAGTCGGATCGTACCTGAGGATGTTCTGTGGATGTTGATGGTCGAGTTGAGCTCGGGGCTTCCTTGGTCTAAGTAGATGATGGACTCTATGGGCAGTGGTCCTGTACACTCTGCTCCGTTGAAGGTGAAGTACCACCTCTGGCAGCATGCGTTCTTACACTTGAGCCTGAGGGAGCCACTGAAGAGGACTCTGAGGGCGCTGTCTGAGCGCAGCTTGGTGAACGTACAGTCCTGCAACACACCATGAGGTAACTGTACCATTTATATGCACAGTGAGGGCCGTATGATGCCTGATGTAAAAACTCACATTCCTCAGAAACATCATTGCAACTGCAACAAAAGTACTCACAGCTACTTTGCCCAGGTCGATGCCATAATTCAGAGAGTTCCAGGCACACTGCTTGTAGTTTGGCCTCCAGGGCTCCTCGAAGATCTCGCTAATGCACTCGCCTTTCTCGCCTTTGTGCCCATCTCGACCAGGGATGCCCGGTGTCCCCGGGATGCCATTGGCCCCAGGGTTACCGTCTCTTCCAGGGGTGCCTGCTGGGCCCTGCATGCAGCTGCTAAACTGGAAAAACAAGGTGGAGAAAAGTCAAGGTGAAGTTGATAAAACAACATCAGCAAAGCCTGTTGTTATCGCACTTCCTGTTTCAGCTTTTCTTTTTTCTTCCTCGGGGGTTAAATCCCTATTTGGGCCGCATGCTCCGCAGACACCCGAACGCTGCCATCCATCCAACCATCACACTCAAGAAGCCAGATTATACCTCATTTACAAGTCATATAAACAAACACATTGCCATCAGGCTGAAATAAGGGTAGCAACAGATGTGATCCGAACCAAAGCAAAGCAATAGAACCAGCAACCATGAAGCCATGAAGCAAGTGAGAGACAGATCTTGTGTTAATGAGGAACTGCGGCCTTGGTGACAGCCTAAATTAGTGGGTGTCTGACCACACGTCTCTCTGTGAGATTCATTGTCCCGCTGAATCTCCTGCTATGTTTAAACAGATGCTGCATCTTACTCAAGCTGACTCAAACACACACACAGACGCACACAGAGACAGGGGAGCTTGCCAAAACCTACCACATACAGAGAAAGACACAATGAAGATCCAAACAGTGTTGTGTAATGTGTTCTTCAAAAACACAGTTTGACCAACGGACAGCACGCTGTAGGTTGACTGTAAAAGCTTTGGGGTTTTTTTTTAGCTGGATTTGGGTTTTTAATTTTAGTTAGATGATTTGTGAGCACCATAAACTCATTCATTTAGTCAGGACAGACATAAACTGACACGTGGGAGTGTGTCCTCGCCCTAAAGCAAACACTGATGCCAGAAGCTTTTGGGTCTGGGTTTTTGTTTGGTCATCACTGCCCTTTTTGCTCAGCATGCAGCTGTGGTGCAGTTACAGGGGGCGCATGGCCAAAAGGCATTAGGACAAAAAAAACAGTCCCAAGGCAGGAAAGAACAAAGAGCTTTTACTCTGGTCTCAACATCTTGTCCTGAGTCCGGAGTCTCTGGAGTGAAGCAGAGAAATCTATTCTATCATAGCATGTGAATCTGAAATTCTGGCTAAACGTGGAGACAATTACAGTATTTAACATCAGCTGCTGTGGAGCAGATGGTTCAGAGTCTGTTTTAGCCATTAAGTGGCTTCGCTGCCGCGACCTGAAGATGTGAGGTCTGACATCATCTCTATAGGAAACTGAGAAGTCTGTGATTACCCCAGTAGGCTGTGGTACCGGTATGCATGAGCTGTAATGGACCTGGAATGTATCCTTAAGAAAAAAGGGGACTGAACTTCCAATAAGCTTGGCTAATAGGTGGGAAAATGTGGAAATGTCGCAAATACTCCACAAGCCCGCTCGGTAGATAGGAAATGACTCTGTTTTATTAAGGGTTGGAGTTTTGGAGACCTTTCAAAGCAGACTGCTGAATGGAACCTCTGTCCACTTAGCCACACAGATGACTTTTATATTAGCTTCCAGTCTGCCATTTCTACAGTGGTGCTGCCTGCCTGCATGAATTACACTCCAGCCCTGCTGAATATTAGTAACACACAGTCCATTACTGTAACTGAAGCATAAAAGCTGCATTTGCCCCAAAGTGCTGAGAAATCAGTAAGTGTTTCATGCATTAGTCAAAAACTGAGGCGCGAACCCGAAGCGCTCCTTGAGCATGCGGAGCGTGGATATAATGCTTGCCTTTGAGAGTTTTTACATTCAGAGGATCTCAAGAGGAGTCAAAGCAGGATTTTCTGATTACCATGTTGTTCAAATGAGAAGATCTTCCTTCTCCAGAGTGCCTAGTGCAGTTGGGCTTTTCTGCATCATTTCCAGTGCACTAGATACAGATGGTAACATAAGATGCTATTCATTATACCCTTCTGCTGTGGTCCTCTTCAACTGCAGAATATGACTTTGGGGGTTCTCAGAGTGGGGCACGCAGACTTTTAGGAGTCAGTGTGTGGGGGTTACACAGAGTCCCAGTAAAATAAACACAAGTTTCACTTTCATTTGATTCCCAAGAGGTTAAAGAGCAAATGTGTGTCCACTCTGTTCCCCAACTACAGCCCAGAGGGTTATGTAATTCTGCCCAAAAATAGTCTACAACAAGGGTTAGTGTGAACTAGCGAATTATGGACCCCACCACCAGGTATTTCTGAAAATACTATTAAAGATGATTTAACATATTTATCAGACTTAAAATATCAATAACTTTCATTATGCATCCCAGATAAAGAGAAATACACCTTTCAACATTTGTCAGGCAGGCAGACAGATAACAAAGAAAGGAGCAGACAGTGAGCCAGACCCCAACTTCCTGTTTGGGATTTTTTTTTTCTTCTGTCCATTCAGTCTGCTGGAGAGCAGCCAGACCTGGAATAATAGAGAGCCAGCTGACCATACAAAGTCTATATCACAGCATTTCTCTTCTGCTGACGGGATCAGGTAATTTTTGGAGGCCATTTTTACCAAAGTGGTGACCACACTCACTCAAGTGTATCATATGCATGAATCAGCGTTAAACTTTTTTTTCTTTTCTTTTTAGGGGAATTCAGTCTTTTAAATATAGGCTGCTACTTCTGGCAAACAGCAATGCGTGGCAAAAAGAAAAAGTAGTCCCCATGATCAGTTCAAGAACATGTCATGCAAAATGTGTAAATACAGATAAGGCTACGTTAAAATACAACAAAAATCAATGAAACATATATCTAAGTTTTTCTTTGTAAACGCAACAAAGCATTATCCAATGTGGATTGCCACATGAGCTTTTGGACATGCGCGTGCGTTTATCTCATCTACTCCCTCTTACCTTGTCAGCGTCAGGATCCTTTCGGTATCCTCTATTTCTCACCTTTTCCACGCCATACAGAGGTAAAACCAGGCAGACAAGAAGCAGCAGGCGGGCAACAAGCGGAGACATCCTACTACAGACAGCGGACTGTGAGCTCTCTGAGATCTGAGGCGACAGCTTGACTCCAACTCCAGCCGGTTTGAGTCCAGAGGAGGCAGGACGACAGGGGAAGAACCAGTGGAGCGGCTCCTAAGGAGAGGAAAAAAAAAACACCCATATCATCACCATGAGATTCATACACAGCCCAGGCGCTGTCGTGTGCAAATATTGCCTAACAGGGTTGTTTTATATAGTACTTTAACATATATTACTGTTGTTCCAATATTAGGTTAAATATTGACAAAGACAGACACATAAATTCAATCTTTTATTATCCAATATTTTATCAAAATGAAATTTTACAGATACAAAAGACAGGCTACATAAAAAAAAACCCCAGTAAAAACAGCTCCCAGAATAGTAGAGGGCATTTCATAAGCTACACTACATCTTGGTACAACATGAGCAGAGATCCCTGTCCACAGGCCAGAGTGAGAGTATACAGTAGACATAGACAGCGATTCCCTTTAGTGTCACTGGATCCGTCATGCGCCTCCCAAATATAAAACAGGTAAAGAAAGTTGAGGGAAGAATCAGTCCCTTACAAAATAGTTCAGCTTAGCAGATGTTCACATAACCCACAGAAACGGTTGTAGAAATTCTTGAAGGACAGATATATGGCCCTTGGTCCACATGTTATATAAATAAACCCCAAATGTACTTAATAATTAGTGGTTTGTGCTTTTAGTATCAAATAGTGCAAAGCCCGTTTGATTTGTTTGCTTGAAGATCATAAGAAATGACGCCTGCAACAAGAACACAGATAGACATCACACATGCAGAACATCTGTAGGTTCTTTGAAGATGAGGATCTACACCGAGGAAGACACACATTCTTTCAGAAAACTATAAAGCTATACTTTATCCAAAGTCACAGGAGACATGTTTGAAAACCCTTACATGGAGCAACTTCTGTAAAATCAGTGTTTGCACAACAGAAACAAGTCAAAAATAAACTCCAAAAAATAAAAGCATATCTTTTAAGACAACTAAAAAAAACTATATCAAGTTTAAGAGTATGTCTTTTTTTTCTAAGGAGAACAAAAGACAAGACAAAGCATGTTTCCAGGGAGAACAATAAGACATTCAAAAACAGGACGATGTTGAATGTTTGGCAATATCATGACCTTTCTAGTAAAACTTGTGTACAGTGTAGCGACTCCTCCAGTGACAGACTTTCTAAAAAATGTTGAATATTTACATTAATGTTGTTTTTGTTTCCTAGTATGCATTCAATACCTCTGAATTACCAATCTACACAACAGTAGCCCGAATGCATGCTGTAACAGCTGACTGGTAGTTGTAGCTGGAATACAGCTGCACTGCTCTGAAACATTCAGGTGTAAGGCTAAAAGCTCAGTAAAGTAAAGCTGTCACCCAAAGTAAATGTTCTACCTTCTTTAAACTTTCTGCTAAAACCCAGATTCTGGTCCAACATACTACATTTGAAATACTGCTGGTTTGTTACACTTTGCTGCAGTGAACATTTACTGACTAACATGTAACTATTACAATCATTATCTGATGTATGGAGCTAATACGATGAATAGCAAGACAAATCAACCAGCATCAAGTCTGGCTGTTTTCTCTGTGCTATCATGGATGGATGGATGGACGTTGGAGTTGGATATCTCAGCAGCTGCTATCCTTTGAGTCCTTGCTCTCCTCAGGCACCTTGTGCATCAGCTGGTGGGTGGAGTCTTGGATGATGCTGTTGCTGTGCGACTGGTTTAAAGCTGGATGTTGCTGTCCGCTGGAAACCTGCCTGGCCTCCGACAGCTCGCTCCTCGGGGTCATCCTAAATCAGCCAGGACACAGGCGAGGTTAAAACTTGTACATGTGGCTCCACTTCACATTTTCACAATAAAGAGGAATAACGCCTATTATGTAGGGAAAAACTAAAGGAGGCCAAAGTGTTATGTCTACGTTTTTTTTGAAAACATGAAGTCACTGAAAAGGCCAAACTAATGTCAGCTTTACTGCACTGACTCACTTACCTGCCATCTGGGACCCTGTGCATGCTCTCTGAACGACTGCTGACCTTACTGGAGCTTCCACCTTTGCTGCGTCTCTCTCCCCCCTCCCGCTCCCTCTCTCTGTCCCTCTCCCCCCGTCTGGAGCTTCGGCTCAAGGTGCCCCTGTCCAGGTGCTCCCTGGCTGAGGTCTCAGACTGGGAGCCTTGCAGATGGGGCTCATGATTGCCCAGTGCAGAGGTTCCCTGACTGTAGGTGTTGGCTGCAGCCGAGGGGTTAGTGGGAGCAGCGCCCGTGCTCGTGCCCATGGACTTGGAGATGACCTTCAGCTTGTGGGAGCTGGGCTTGTAGTGCTTCTTCTTGTGCTGGACGCGGCTGTTGTGCTTGAGGAAGAACTCACAGGACTCCTGGAGCACCCGGCGGCTCTCGCTGATGGGACTGTCAAACACAGAGGGTGAAATGTTTGGTGATTCTTTTCTCATGAGAACTGAATGTGAATTAGAAGAGGTCTTACTCTCTCTTGCGTGTCCTGTTGAAGAAGTAGGCCCACTCAGAGCACGTTTTCTTGCTGCTGACCCAGAACACTGCAGATATTCCGACCACCAGTGTCATCAAGTACTTCACCAAAAACAGCGAAAGGTCAGGACGGTCGTGCTCTGCAGTCTGAACAAAGAGGCAAACTCAAGTGAAAACTGAATCCTTGTGATCTAAAGCAAGTGCACAAATTAACTTAATTTACTTGAGTTTACTCGACTACAACTGCAACACAAAGCTGTCTGAACTTTTTGGCTCAGAGACCGACATTTACCAAAAGATGGACTGAATTTGTTTTTTTTTTACGCTGTCGATTTCAATATTTTTTTTAGATTTAAATATATAGGAAATTAAGATTTATATTGTAATTAAGTCATCAGCATTCAATGCCACTGCGTGCTGATTACTTGCTGTTTTTGCTCTCTTAGTTAAAATCTATGCAGAAGTGGCATTGACCTTCGGGCCTTTATTAAAATAACTGCCCAAATATTTATTTTAAGTTCCTTCAAATTTCACTTTGGACGTAAAACTTTCAACACATTCTGCAGCCTCTGCAAGATCTGGCCAGACTGGAATGTGGGTTTATTTTTAAAGTAATTAAGAGTGTGTGGGAAACTGTGCTCCTAGCCTTAGGTAATGGATGTGTATGGGTTCACCAGGGTCCAGTGACTTCTCAACAAATGTGTGTGTGTTAATATGGACAAATCATTTTTCAGCTGCTGATTGTGGTTTCACTGTTTAGTATCCAGTCTTCTTTATAAGGTCTTTTTTCATCCTTGATTAGTTTTCCAAGTTTGCAGTCACTTTTGCTCTCATCTAGTCAAGCATTAAAAACCCACAGATATTCAATGAAACCCATCAACTGAGTAAATGACTGTAGTGAGTGGGTTTAGGTGTTAGCTTCCAATACTCTGTCCATGATTATCTACCTTTGAGGAGCACGGGATGCTGTACTCCTGGCAGCGGTCATTGATCCAGGTATTCTCCCAGGTGCTGCGGTGACTCTGCTCGTAGGTGTAGCAGGCCAACAGGGTGACCAGCGGGACCAGATACAAGCAGCTGAACACAGCAATGCGAATCATGAACTTCTTCAGTTTCTCCTGGTTCCGCTCGTCATGCTGAATGACTTGCCGCACATTGTTGAGAGACACGATACCGGCCAGGATGAGGAAGAGGCCGACTATGACGCCCACGCACAGTGGAGCCAGAACAAAGTAGCGTAGGGCATCCAGGTCGTAGAGTCCCACAAAACAAACCCCACTGATGTTGTCCCCTTCAACCTTGTTGAGAGCAAGCAGCATGACGGTGAGCGACCCAGGGATCCCCCACGCAGCAGAGTGGAACCACACCTGCAGACAAGGACAAAGAGCTCTGTTTTCATGTGTGCACCAGCCTGTGTCTGCTTCTTTCACATTTATTCTATACACTTTTATGTATCTTCTTTCTATTTGCTACTAACATTTGTCCATACACTTATAAACCTTACCGCTTTCTTCTCTATGGCTTCACAGCTCCACTTGGGACCGGCTGCCAGGAACCAGGTGATAGTGAGTATGACCCACCACACAATACCAGCGATGGAGAAGAAGTAAAGGAGCATAAAAAGCAAAGTGCAGCCTTTGCTCTGAGAGCCGAGCACCACCGTATCCACACCTGCAGGATGTGCTGCCTTGGTACAGGCAGCATTGTTCCCCAGCAGGAACCCCAGGAAGTATATGAGTGAGACGAAGCTGTAACAGACGGCGTAGAAGATGATGGGGCGTTCGGGGTAGCGGAAACGTTTGACGTCAATGAGGAAGGTGAGGAAAGTGAAGAGCGTGGCGCCCAGGCAGATGATGGAGCACACGCCGATGAAGCTCTTGGCAAAATCAATGTCGTGGGGTTTGAAGTACATATTGGAACAAGGCGGAGCGCAGTCCTGGGCGCCCAGGAACGATGATCCGTGGCCCGGTTTGGTCTTCAACTGCAGGGGGCACCAGAAGCCCAGGTCCCTCTTAGACGATGAGGAGGTCACTGGTGTGGTTGCAGCAAGCACTGAACCATCAGCAGAGCTACATGTGTCTAATCTAGAGGATAAAGAGGATAAATATAGTCACTGATAATTAATATATCTGGAATAATTAGTATTGCCCTTGTGGATTGTCTGTAATTAAGTCTTACTTATCACACTGTAGCTCAGGGGGCCAGGTGATACCAAAGATGCGAATATTCTCCTCACAGTCGGACAGGACGGCTTCACACTGCTCTCGGCACGGACGGATCACCTTATTCTCCTCAGTGCATGCTGGGATAAAGGCTTGGCAAAGGAAGTGGTGGACGTCTGGAGAGCAGCGCAGGCTTGCCAGAGGCATGAACG